>CM032232.1:92305000-92577500 GCA_019009955.1 Riptortus pedestris
CAAATTTTTTGTTTGACCAAGAAATGTTGTTAACTTTATTATGGCGAACATTCACTCCATTTGAAGTGCGCTATTTTTTAGCAGGTCAACATCACAGGTAACTAACCAGTTCTTCCAGCTGGAGAGCTTTTAGCTATGATTCATTAAATCTGGAGAGTTATCTTAGAGAGAAGAGTTTGTCGATGAGTTTGAAGTCGTGCGTGTATACGAGTAGCTTGAATCTATGTCCTGATATGTATTATCAGGATACCCGGTTCAAGTGTGAGCATGTTTTTTTCCGAAATAAAACATAATTTACTTACTTATTAATAACTGACAGTGCATTCCGTTTTAAAACCTAATAAAATGCAGTTAGACACCAAAGTTAAATTTTCAGGTCATAGATCTCATTAATTGGCTTGGTATGTTATTTGATAAAATATTCCTTGATTTGTGATAAAAATTACAGATATTCTGAACGATTGAACTTTTTGTCCCTGCCTCTTTCTTGATTCCACTTTTAAGTATCGGAGGCCTTCTTGAACTTCTAATCCTCATGTTAGAACGCTCGTTTTGAGTTATATGTGTTCTAAGTTATTTGATGGCAAATCCTTAAGTTCGAATTTTATTTTTCAGTAAAGTAATAAATTTAATCAAATAAATATACCAATCATAGTAAGTATTGAAACTAGTTTATCTATGTATCTTACATCTTAGGAAATAAGTTAATTACTTGTAGGTAATTAATTTTTAGTGAATGTAAGGGATACTATATCACTATTATTAATACTTTTCTCCTAAAAATAAAATATATTAGTTCCGTTTTGATATTTCTCCGTTTTAGAGATTAGTTATGGTAGTATCTACAGATTATTTCCTCGTATTTAAAAAGTATTAAAAACAGTAATAACAACACGCGGTTATTTCAACTATTAAAATAAATGACTTTACAGTTGGGAGGGACTAGCTTTTAGCCATGGCATATTGAGGCTTAATCTCACTTCAAACCATTCCGGAGATAGTGGTAGAGCTGGAGGGTGTGTGTATATTCATGCGTGTGACTTAAGCTGTGTATCCCATCTCGAGATCTTGGCTGTTCAAGCTAAGGACACTTGTGTGACTATTCTTATTGAAGCATTATCTGATTGGATAATGGCTAAACAATCAAACATTAGACTATAATAATATCCACTGGAGAAAAAAATAAATAAATAAATAACCGTACTTCTACCTACCTCTGTAGATTTTTTAACTTGTTTATGGGCTTTTATAAGGTAGCTTTACCTAAACTATTTGAGTATTATAACAAGAAAATATGTGAATCGCTTAAATTGCGACACACTAAATAAATAATGGCTAATAAGAATAATACTAAGACCGAAAACAAATATTCTTGGTTTGAGGAAACATTCATCTGGAGAGGAATAAATGAATATTAAGTGTGTGAGTATGTGTGATAAAATGATTTAAATTAAAAAAAACTGAAAAAAAGTACATACAGTGTGAGTCACTTAATTGTAATATTAGCTAATTGTAATACCAGTAGAAAATAAGTACTTTTAAGAAAGAAAACTTAGATTTAGTTAATAAATAATTATATAAAAATTAGTAACTTAAATACCCTTAGGATATGGTAAGAGCATATACAATCTATTAGATAATATTATTTACAACATAAAGTATACAGACACTTGCAAACAGCATCATACTAATTTAAAGGGCATAATAACCTAGCTGTTGATTGCCCAAACCACATTAATCCTAATCCTAAATGAATATTAAAGACATTTTACCAGTTCCTATGATAAAGTACATATTTAGAATTGGCTGTGAACAAAAGTCTAAACTGGTCATAATGAAGATTTAAGTACAAAACTAAATTCTACATTAAGAGCATTTTCGCGAGAAAACTTCATTTTGCGTCTAATTAAAATGTGTTAAGAAATATCTTCTAATTGAAACATTCTCACTAATATACAACTATTATTCCTATACTCGGCTTTAAGTAAGCACTGAGGTAACTCAAAATTCATATTTCTAGATACAAAAATCGCTCGACATGATATGCTGGGCTGGCGTCCCACCCAATAATACATTTTATTGAGCAGATCCCACAGGGGAACTATGGCGCGATTTTCGAAAAAATGTTGTTGTATAACCATGCAGGTGTACATGTGACCATCTTCCTTAAAGAGCTACGGCAAATAACCAGGAATATCAAATCACAGCTACATGCTTAGGTTTCAGATTCAGCATCTACGGGTGTGTTTTTATTATAACAGACGTACTTTATTATTATTATATATTAACGTCTACATTTTGCTTTGCTAAATGGGACGGGTTATCTACAGGATACAACCCTATTCTAGTCAGGACACCCTACTGAGGAATTCGTCACTAAATAAATTCCTATTGCCCAGGTGGGAATTGAACTCGCCTCTCTAGGTTTATCCTGTGATATAAAAGACAACGCTTTAACTCACACGGCACTTTAAACTATTTAAAAGGTTTATGACATAATTATTACAGTATGGTATATTAACTAAGAAGGTTTATCATGTATAATTGTACAATCGACGTCCTTATTGCTTTTACAAAGAATCAAAAAATCCAAATTCAATAAAGGCATCAAGCGAGCTACGTGATCTCAGCTTTAATTCTGTAATTTTCCCTTAGTAGTATATGCTTTTCCTGTACAAGACAATGTATTAAAACCTAGAATAACGCATTTTTACTATTCTACCTTATAGTAAAAATGTGTACAGTTGGCACTTTTGGTGGCCGAAAAAACTATGTCAATCGCCGCTATAGACGAAAATATTTTCGATAAAACTTACTCGAATTAAATTGCTCACTTTCCGACGTTACGTATCGTAGGGAGATATTTGCCAATTTACATTGTTCCCTTCTCTGAACCCTTTCTAAATCTTACGGTTTCAACCATTAGCAAATTTCTCTTACAGAGTTACATAAACGGTTTTATATCTGTATAAATAAAACTCTAAGGTTTGTCTGATTTTCTGGTTAAATTCGGCTGGGATACGTTTTTTCCAAGTTTCAGAACCACCCTAAGAACAACTTTAGACATTTATTCCGTAGAATCAATAAGGATCTGAAGAATGTTTTCAATACCGTGTCTTGAGTACAATTACAATAAAAGATTCCCCCAGAGGTTTCTCCCCCTGTTACACGGATCCTTTGCTTTCAGAAGATAGATATCCATTATGGGGACTAGAGGTTTCCATCATTATGAAATTCTTCAAACATTTTCGAATTTCCATCCGACTTATGAAACAGAGAACTATAAAAAGTCCTTCATTCAGAAGCTCCACAATAAAAATTGTCACATTGGAGTCAAAAGAAGAGGTTTCAAAAAAGAAGTAAAAAGTAAAATAAAATTCATTCTTATAGATCAAGGTGTTTTGTACATATGTTATTTTATGTATTCATCTCCAAATGGGGTGCTAATAGGATCATTTATTTATTTTCCTCAGTCACTGATCAATCTATACTAATATATAACTCAACTATGAGATGATGTCAGGAGCATAAGTGACAGATCTTTTGTGAGAGGACGCTACATAGCAATATGGCTGTAAAACTATTTAGCTATGTGCAGATTGTGATCTCCCGACTTGCTCCAGCTATCTCTTTCAAAATTCAAAGGGTATCAAAGTTTCGGATACTCTTCCGTTGCCTTCTTCTTCAGTCTGATCCCATTACTATTACTTTTGCAGTTGTTAGGCGGTAGTCCAACGATTCAATCATCTGGACGTGGATTCTGTTGTACTAGGAAGCCGGTGCAAGTCAGGAGAACTGTGAAGTAGGAGGATATCTAGGAAACTATGATGTAGGACAATAACTCCTTCAGAGAGAGGTTTGGGTACTTTCTGTTGAGTAATGTATGATCTGGGTGAGCGTAAGTATCAATCATTTAAATACACATTTGCTCATGTGTATCCCATATGCAGGTAACCCATGTGAGGGAGATTTTTAGGATCCAGACGTTGGTCTACTTCACTAAGATCATATGGAAACGTGGAGCGTCACTGCAGTGGTACTCTCGTCACTAATTAGGATTCCAGAGGTTACTGAGATTTCTATTTGGGCGGAAAATGAAATTGAATTCGATTACAATAAAAAGGAGGCATATGGCTTAGAGGGTCTAGACATCGACCTTGAGACGGGTCGATATGACGGCCGCTAGGTAGCGCTGCGTGCCACGCCCACGATTTGCCGGGAGCGGGAGGGCGGGGGTTGGGGTGGATTTTGGCGCGAATCAATGCGACACGTTGCCATGGCTACCACCCGCCCCCCTCCTCGCCGTTCCGTACTACTACGGGAGTACTACGCCCATTCAGGAGTCTTCCTGCCTTCTTGGAAATTTCACCCCTGGTTTTACTACACATTGATTCATATACCTCGGCTCAACGCATCCCTCGCCGGCTGAGACTGCGAGTACTCAAAGTTGTTCACCTCGTTATATTTGGACCGAATACTTACAAATTGCTTCCTACTTCCTAATTGCTTTCAAAAGCCCGCGAAATGTTCAGTCCCAAAGACATATTCATTTCATAGACTCACCGTACGATATCATTTTTTCAATTCAATTTAACAACACTGCCTAATTTAAAGTAGTGTATTGGCACTCAATATTTCATAATCAATATAATTTCGTACGTACATAATTGATACACAATTATGCATTACTTAAAATCAAACGAACTACAGTAATATCAAAAGAAAAATACCTCGAACTCACTGCACCTATATTAAACATTATATAACAAAAATAAACCTCAATAGTAGCGTTAAATGGACATGTAATTTGCATAATAATGTGTTATCCACGAGTATTAATTCTCCGAAATAAACGTAGCTACAACTTTTATTTTCAAAAGGCCCTCGTCAGATTAATGTTTTCCATACAAGCCTTAATCATCTAAATGGAACGTTGCTTTGATTAAATGATGAATGAATATAATAGTATGACTTGCTCTCACTGATTCTCTAATTTTCATCTACCACCTCTCTGAATCTAGTTGTGAACTCCAAGGCACAGTGCTACTTCTTCTGGACCAACTGGGTTCTACCGCTGCGGACTCTTTTGTAGTTTCAGTATATTCTGTAAGGCATTACGTATGCATCGCTTTTCTATGTTCCAGGGAGCAGTGTCATTCCTCTATCATTTTCAAAGTTTATTAGAAGAACCTATTACCAGGTTTGACTTTAAGAGTCTTCCGGATTCCCTTCATTGGACAGCTAACCAGGCAAACCTTCAGGGTAATCCGATGTACTGGACTCATCAATTGCTCGCCCCTTCATTGGACAGCTCACCAGGTAAATCCTCAGTATTCTCGTATGTACTGGACTCGCTAATTGCTCGCCCCTTCATTGGACAGCTCACCAGGTAAATCCTCAGTATTCTCGTATGTACTGGACTCACTAATTGCTCGCCCCTTCATTGGACAGCTCACTAGGCAAACCTTCAGGGTAATCCAATGCACTGGACTCACTAATTCCTCGCCCCTTCATTGGACAGCTCACTAGGCAAACCCTCAGGATTCTCGTATGTACTGGACTCATCAATTCCTCGCCCCTTCATTGGACAGCTCACTAGGCAAACCCTCAGAATTCTCGTATGTACTGGACTCATCAATTCCTTGCCCCTTCATTGGAAAGCTCACTAGGCAAACCCTCAGGATTCTCGTAAGTACTGGACTCATCAATTCCTCGCTCCTTCATGGGACAGCTCACCAGGCAATAACCAGGTCATCGGGTCTGTGTTATCACCCCCTAGGTTTCAAACCTTCAGCAACTGCTTCAAGGACACTCCATGTAGGATACCCAACCTTCTTAACCGCTGTTAGTTGTTCTTTTTTCATCAGTTTAAGCCGTTATACAAAGGAAGTTCGCTCCTTTCTTAAATGAGTGGATATCTAAACCGCTTCTAGCAAATCTGATTACAGTCCTCATCTTTTCATTGCCTAGGCCGAGGATCTATTTTTCTACAGCTTAGCCACATTCCTCTGTGATAGATTTCTCGGGGTAACACCTTTCCTTCACACCAATCAACTGAATAGCAATTTCTTTTAATGTTTACTTTTATTGTTGTGTGGATATAAAACTATTTCACTTAAATCCACTCATCCCAACTCTATCTTACACAATTCATTGCAAAGACGTTCTAATATATTAACCTGAACAAGAATTCTTTGTTGAAATTTTATTATTTACATTATTATTATACAATGAATATATACAATAGAATCAATTATGTTAACAATGTTAATAAAACACTGGTAAAGTGGACGATATTAAAAAAAAAAAATACTTCTCATTCACTAAATTCAATAATTAAAAATCTCATGTATTACCTGGAGAAGTTGTAGACTATTGAGTTATGCATTTAATTATTATTTATTTTGAGAAAATTTTGAATTAGCCTTCAGGGGAATAAATAGTATAATTACCATAATACTTTACTGGAACGGAGAAGATCCGGCTACGAACCTTAATCCGGCAACTTTGCAAATACGGTGCCTTTAAACCATTGCAATTACAATAATTCCATCTTCTTGTCCAGCCTGCCACCTTGGGGTCATGCTGTGTGCATTATGAAGTTACCTAACAACGTCGATTTGTATGAAATGAAGTCGGTATTTAAGGGTTATAGTAAAATATTTGCAGTTTCTATTTGATTATCGTAGAACTAACTAGTTTTGTAGGGAGGGAGGACAAAAAAAAATATCTAGTAAATATCTCCGTTACAATGCATTGGGTTGAAAAGTAGCACTGAACGTAATTTTAAGATCTTTTAATAGTAAAACAGATTCTCTCTCTTTCTCGGGGTGTGTCAGGAAGGTAAGAAATGAATGTCATTATGTCAGGGCCCCCAGAAAAATACCTTATATCCAATTGCGAAAAAAATAGACTTTCTTTAGCTAGAGATTATAGCCCATCAGTTTTTTTTTGGGAAAATGTGCTATTCTCTACAGTTGGCGTAAAATTTAAATTAGACTGCACCTAGAATTAGGAATTGATGGGGAAATCAGATACTTCTTAATTTAGACAATTAAAAACACGGGAAGCTAAAATTGAAAAAGAATTCGTACAAGCAATAATGAAAATGAAATTTTGTAACTAAGAGGTTGCAAGGTAAAGCAGCTCATTGCGTCAGATTTCCTATGCCATTGCACTGGTAGCATGATCCGAAACAAGTCTTGAACGGCGCTCTGGGCCAGTTAAACTTCAAGATTGGTGAGCTTAAATAAGAAGTCTTAGTGCTAAAAAAAAAGAAAAAAAAATGAAAAATAAATACAATAATTAGAAGCACAATGACTGATAAAGTGAGGCAGCTACGGTACCTTGTTACTTAACTCATAAGTTAAGACTTAGGCATAGATGTGAATAGTTAATTCATTATTTAATTAATTTTAGTTGCAATTATCCATCTGATTCGGTATCATGTGTATGCAAAACGCATAGGACAATTTTTGCAGTGTCGACCTTCCACAAGAACTTGGATGAAAAGGGACTTTTTTAATGTACACTGTTTTTATTGTATGACTACATGAAAATGATCAGCATTTTAATATAAGTTCCTTCACAATTGACACAATGAGTGTCAACCTCATTCATTCTATTTCTGCATGACTTATGTCAAAAGAGTTTGTTATATTGATGAATTTGTTGTAAAGAAATAAAACAGCTCCAATAGATTTTATTGTCCGGCAGCTTTTTCTCCTAGGGGCACTCAATCGCTCAGTTAATGACACCATTCGTATGCAGACCGTATACGGCGTACCACTAGCCGAGACTTCCATACGCATTGCCCGACAAAGATGGAGGTCGGGATTCCAGGAGTTCTTTATCAGCGAACAGTATATACTTTCTAAAGAAGAACATTTATGTGGACTTTTTTGTCGACCATACCATTCCCCATGCTCGGGCCAAGGATTAAGAAATGGCGAGGGAAGTAATTAGACATTATACTTCAGCATACTTTAATTCAGCCCAATGCAATAAAAATAACAGGTTTTTCTTCTTTTTTTTCTAAGCAACAATGAAATAAAGTAATAATTCATTATACTTTCTAACATGAGCAGAGCATCAGTTTTAGACCAAGGATCTCTTATCACCAACCGCCATCGCTCAATCTACTGTTATTAGAAAGGGCTGGTGTTTTAATACATGCGGCAAGGTTCGTAGTTATTCTGGACAGAGCTGTAAGAACCTTGAACTAAGTGAAGCATATTGGTATGTGTGAACAAGCTGCAAGTAAGCAGTTGGGTTAACTCACCAACGTATCGGAATATGGTTTCCATTTAATACTAGCTGGTTACAATGGCTGGCAGGATGATATTGCTAAAATTGTTCTTCATATGGGGGAATTGTTTCCAACTGTATTCTGTGAGATTGTACTAGCTATAATGGAAAAGTATTCCACAGGGGTAGAACTGTGGAAAACATTGATAAGACACTACCAGAGGAAACTAAAAAAAAACAAACATTAATTATTGAGAAAGCGAATCATAATTATAGCAACCTCATGTGTACGAATGTACGTAAAAACAATGATAGATAGCCATGCTATAAACGGATCTGGATTCACGAACTTAAGTCAGTTGGAGAGTGATCTTAAAATCTTATTCCAGAGGTTACCTGAATTAGGTTTTGAACGAAATTCGGGCAAGACATTAAAAAAAAATCTGGTATGGGTATACTTCCTTGTACTCCAGTTAAATTGAATGTTACGTACGAAATTTCCGTTCTCTTGCATGGGATATAAAAACCTCGCAGGACAATATGTATACATCTTTTCATGATAAAGAAAAATGGTCCTCTTCAAATTTTTTGCGTCATTCATAGATATGTAAAAATGGATAATTATTTATTTTTGCCAGTCTCACCATTAGCCTATTTGATCAAAAGGAGAGGTGCACAACTATACTGTATAATAGAGCTAAATATGAAATAATATCAACATTCTACAGCTTTTCGTTTGTGTTGAGATGTGCTTACTTATTGTACATATGTTCAGACGTTACTCTGAAAGTGGTCATAATGGGTTCAGGGAAGATTTAATCATGAAGGCTCAAGAAGAAATCAAGCCATCATCAAGGCGATTTTCCTGTCTCAAAAACTAAATAATAACATGAAAATTGAATAGTGAACTTAATGAACGCAAGAAAATGTACATTAAATACAATATCTATAATTACGACAGGATCATCCCTAGCCGAAGTGGTATATGGACGACCCTTGCGTTCCAGCTTATGTCTGCTACAACCAGATTTAAACTTGACTCATTCGGGCAGTCGGTAGAATGTCAGATCATATTCATTGACAACTTTCAATATTTATGGAAAATATTTGAGGCGCAAGCAAGGTGGCGGAACAAGTGACAACTAGTCAATGTGCTTAACTTATAATCTAAAATAAATTAAATTAATTTATAAGTCAGAGGTTCTCCGAGAGACCTAGAATTTAGATGAAGCAACAACTCTTCTTCGGCAAATCCACAATGATTTACAAGAAGATATCAAGACTTCATCAAACACAGAAACGCAACGTCCCAAAATTAAAGCTAGTCGACCTTTGGATTCAGATATTTTAAAATTAAAAACCAAACATGATGTAGAAGAATCACATAAATTAATAATTAAACGTGACACCACTCCAGTAGGAGATTTAAAGCAAGAATTTGAAAATTCTATTGATCCACAAGCATTAAAAATTGGTTTGAAAAATTGTATATGCTCTAAGGAAGGGTTTTTAATAATTGAATACCACAAGAATGACATCGGAACTATTTCAACTGAATTATATTAGACATTTATGAATTTGGTTTCATCAATAAAAAGCCTAAAATGTAAAACTTAGATGAACGAATGAAACCAGATTATTAAAATACTTGAAGCAATGGTAAATATATGAGCAATTTTTAGAGGCTTTCTTAAAGAAGAAAGGTTGCCATGAAACCATAATAAAATTCAGAAACGTCTCCAATCATTATAACGTTATAGGCACAATTTACATAAGTCGCGCATGCTCAGAAACACACTGATGAAACATAGCTGTATTGCAAAAAGTTTGTCACGCAGGGGCTGCTTAAACTAAGCAGATTTCCCGCGTGAAGTTTAACAATAGATAAATCTACACACTGGTAACACAACACCACCGTGATTATTGAATGAATAAATACAAACGATAATAAGAAACCTCCTTACAGGAATCGTCTCAAACGTAAACAAACAGTTCTGCCAACTTCTCGCCGTAAAGAAAAACAATTACTGAAATACACCTGAATATAACGTATTAATTTGATTGAAAATTATTTACTATATCTAGTACTGCAATTTATAATGAATAAGAATAATTTTTATCTCAATCAATCAAATTTAAGTAGTCCAAAAGCTTAAGACGGGTGGGGGTGACCAGAGCATATTCGCATGTCTCTCGTATTAAGATCTCGTGAAAACAATATTTGGTATTTAAGCTATGAGTAATGTGGTTCATTACATGACCGAGTATTGTTTATGTAACATGAGTAGCAGTAGGAGTTTGCTGTAGGCTGAAAACTGAAAAATGAAAAAAATATTCAAAATAGGTATTTATTTATAATAGTACATTTAATTTTCAATAAGATTGATTTTTAAATACTGATGTTTTTCCAAACAGCATTAGTTTAATTTTTTATTTAATTTTTCTACCAGCTATTCAGTCAAACTCCTCTGGAAAATGATTGTAGGGGACCTTTAATACTGATTGAATTGTATTATAAAAAGTCGTTGAAATATAAAAAATTAACCTTTTAACTTGCCTTACTTGGATTAGTTCTTGAGTGTAAGTGGCTACACGCATCCCCTGACGAAGGATCCATCATGTATTCCGGCCCGAATGAATTAATTTAGTAGAGAGTGATATTAGGCGGTGATTTATCAGTTATTGTGGCGGTCCCTTTAATCATGGCGGTCCTCCTGTAATAGAATTTTGTCTCTACCTCCCCCCAAACATCCTTGACATGGCCCTGCCATCCAGATATTAAACCACCCCCTCCCCTGGCATCCTCCCCTGTCCCTGTATGTACCACGATCACATTCGTCAACCTAACACACATTCCTCTATGGATATGCGTTTCCTCCTTATTTACAAAACCACTGGCGTCGCTCTCTCTGATTTACAGCGCTGTGGAATATGCCACGCTCTTTTAAAAAAGTTTTTAAAATTTCAGTTTTATTCCACGTTTATAATAGTAGAATTTGGTATTTTAAATAAGAATTGTTGTACGACTAATTAACAATGTCGATTATATTTTACACTACACTAGCGGAACCGACAGACGTTCTCCTGCATGATTTTTCAAGCGATTAGGATATTAGACAAAGTATGAAATGAAAAACGAATAATATAATAATTTCATTATTTTTTATTTTGAAATAATATCAATTTTTCTAAAAACAAATCGTTATAATGAATAATGTTCATATTGGAAAGAATTGTTGAGGATATCAATATTTCTATGCAAATTACTTGCTTCACACATTGTTATACGAAAAAATGTTTAAAAAAAAGCTACTTTTAGTAACACAAAATACAACTTTTGTTATGTGCACGTTTGCCTTAAAAAAATAGTAAATGAAATATTACATATTTTTTATTCAGGCCTCCCTTATAACCCCCACTCCCGTTCGAACCTAAAAAATTTAATATAGCTTATAATCATGGAAGAATTATTGCTAATTTACATATAGAGTTTTGTTAAGTTCGGTTCAATCGTTAGTGCCCAATAAAATTGTTGGCACCCACTTTAATTTTATAGTGTATATCTAGTTTATACTTTGTTATACGACAAAAGTGAATTATTATAACAAAAGTTACTCTAAATAACAAAATGAACAACTTTTACCATGTGCATATTTGCCGAAAAACCAATAGGAAACGAATTATCGCTGTTTTTAATTTTAAGCCCCCCACTCCTGCTCCATCTGCCGGGCTGATTTCTGAATCTAAACCATCGAGGGTGTCACCCAAACGCATAAAAAAAAAATCATTCAAACCGGTCCACCCGTTTAGGAGTTCAGTGACGTACAGTAGAATTATACAGCTGTGAGCAGTTTTAAGACATGTTCATTTACATCATGTTATTTTTATTTATTAAAATGCAGACACCAGTTTGTTTTCCATTTTCCGTCGTTTGTCACGAGTTTTTTTCTATATAACTCCAAGATATTTACTATATTTACTAACTGAATTGAGGAACTCCGAAAACACACATTCACAACTTGATGAGCAACGAAAACTACACGAAATAAGAGTAATTGTCAGCTCAACAAGAGAACAATTATTTTACAAGAACCCTCATATGTATTATTATATAGATCATGTTTTATTTATTATTTTTTATGAACTAACATAGTTTGGATATTTTTTCAATTAGAGAGTATTCCTCAGCTCTTCCCGTTCAATGTTGAATTCTTGATTCGGCAAAAGAGGTAGAGAAATGTCACAATGGTACTTAAGTTTTATGTTTGACCGTTGTACATTTCATTAAAAATAATTGTAAGTATTTGATATTAATAATGGAATACCTCTGAGTTTAAATGCTTGTGGTAATGCTTATTACTGAGACGAATTTTAGGGCAATTTTATCACTAATTATGTTACCTTTTTCTATTTATTTCACGCAATTTGTTTTGCTGAATTAAATAAAAATAATCAAGGAAAGGTCAGAATTATTTATCATTCCTTTCCAATTGGCTAATCATCAAAAGTAGTAAATAACGATAACATTGTTAGGAAGTCTCAGTTTAGACAATTTCAAACAGTGTAGTGCGCACATTGTACAATCTATTGCTCGAATGGCGTTCGGAAACAACCTTCTTATTTCGGACAGATTGATCAATGCGAGTGAAATTAGAAGTTAAAATAAGCATTGCAAGATATACATTTAGAAACTCGGGACTGGTAGATGTTGGGGTTAAGGGTTGGTTAAAAATAGGGATATCGTCAGGAATTTAAGCGATTTTCTCGCGAATAGTCCATAACTCATTCCACTACATTCTACTAATTCTTTCACGGAAAGAGTGCAGTAGGTCATTGAAATAAGCCAGTCCAATCTAGTTCTAATCCATTGTTTTCCATTAATTAGCTGGAATGATGACGATTTTCGAAAAATTTCTTCAAATGCACACCAATCTAACCCAAAAAATGAGATCCGTTCTAAACTATGGATATATTTGTCTGTTAACGCTCTAGAGGCTTTGTTTTATCATTCCAAAAAAAAGTCGGTATTTAAACGCTTTATATAAAATTAAAGTTTAAGTTCGTTATCGGATGAAATCGGAATTGTGGGTTTAGAGGGGGGGGGATTTCGAAAATTAAAAATATCTCCGTTAATCTGAGTCTGAGCGAAAATGTTATAGATCCAAACCTTATTGAAAATTAAATTGTCTAGAAATGTTAATTATTACTGTCTAGATAATAACTCGAGATATTTGAATTTTTTTTTTAGGTTTCGAGCTTTAGTAAACTTCTACTCCTACTCATGTCATATTAACTTTAAGCTGTTATATCTCGAATCGTTTTATTTGAAGCAATATTAAGCGACTAATTTGCGCTTCGCTAATGAACTTATCAAGTCTGTACAAAATAAAATGGATATACAAAATATAATATCTTGTTACCGACAATTTAAATATTTCCTGGGAAATTAAATTAAAACTATTAAATTATTGAACTACTAACACAGTAAAAGATTCATACATAAATTGTAACTGCCCTTGCATCCCCTAAGTCAGCATGAATCTTTTGCAATCAAATTATCTGGTCCTCACATCGTCCTTCCATTGATTCTCTTGTATTCTTTGTACATATTTAACATATGGTTAAGTGAAAGGGATGGGGTAGATTAATAATTGTACGAGTATATTTAAATATATATTTGTATTTATTAACGTCCACTTTATGATCATTCGTCAAAAATGGGAATAACTTATGTACACAATTTTAAGTAAATAAATGAATCTGTGACAGTACTATATCATTTCGGTAGCTAGCTAACTCTTGACAAGGCCAATAGGATGGCCTGACACTCAGCTGAATAAGAGCTAGATACAGGTGTCAATTTTAGCTGGTAATTATTAGATCCAACTATCGCAGCAGAGCCAGTACCATTTACTGTTTTTGCCATCAGTACAAGCCTACACACAATTAGGTTCGTCACTCAATATTGACCTAAAATAGGCACTGTACATGTGTTGTGATGTTGGGTTGGATTTTTTAAACATTCCTAAAGATGTGTCTATTGTAAAATTTGGAATACGCTGAGGAGAATATGGAAGTAACTGTACTAATGGTATATGAGCAGTGTAAAATGTATATCTTATAGAAAGTGGCTTAGGTCTAGTTCGGTACACCAGATATTTATTATAATATGTATTACGTAGGACTGACATTGAGCATGGAGTATTTATAAATTTAGATAAATTCATACATTCGTACGTCTTTCCTACATTAGCAGGGTGTATACTCTTAAATTTTATTTATTATTTTTATTTATTTTTTTTTGGTTTCCCTTTTCCTTCCCTCTCCCTTTTTTTTAATTTATTCATTTTTCTTGGTTTTCTCTTTTACTTATTTTATTATTTTTTTGTTTATTCATTTCTTTGTTTTTCTCTTTACCTTATTTTATTATTATTTTTTTCTTTCCCCCGTCGATACTTACGTTTTCATTTATATTATTTTCACCACCCTGATGTTTCCATATGCAATATTGTTTGTTTCATTTAAAACTGGTATGTCAATGAACCGTATCAAAAACCACCATAGTTCACTCCTTTTCCGGTTCTTTCTATATTTTGTTTTACTATTCGCTTTTTTGTGCACAATTGAATTATAAGTGAATCGGCAGTGTTGCGGAACTCATTTAAATAAATAAATCAAAAATAATCAAGCAAATTAAAAAATACGAATGGAAAATGTATTTGATTAAGTTAAAAAATAAGAAATACAATATTGAACGTGTAATTAATATTAGGTGTTCTATTTGAACGTATAATACCTAAACGGGCGTTCCGTTTTTCCTCAATAAGAGATTTCAGAATAAAATCGAACAGTTGTACCGTGATGGTCGAAAAAAAGTGTTGGAGGGATAGTTACTAGATTTTAGACTTAAAAAAAAAAGAAAAAACTGAAACGTTCATTAAGTTATTATTATTAAATGTTTCTGTTTTGTGAATTACTCTAAATGCTCTCTGTTTTCATGCCCCCAATGATTTTTATTGGTTCTTGAACATATCGAACTTTGGGAGTCAAAGTCCTGTCAAATATTGACAGGGAAGAGGGGAAACATGACGTGACTGATCAGATGAAGTGTCAATCTTTGGCTGGTTGAATGGAACCCTGTCTGGGGAGAAATATCTTTCTTGAAGGAGTTTACAGAAGCCATTTATTTCTAAACCTTTTGACAAGTACATCTACGGAGGCTGCCTTTGACAAGTACTTCTTGTCACTTCCAATTCATAAGGACTTCGCTCCCAATTTATACAAATAATAAAGTGGAATCACAAATCATTTTATCTTATAATAAATCTAATAAAATGATCAGGAATATATTCATCAAATGGAAACATTTCTTTTTATTCCATAAGTACATAGTGGCTGAAAGAGAGTGCAACTACTTTTTCAATAATGACGATTTTGCATGTGACCAGTTGACCACGGTTGTGAAAACCAGTGAACCACGGAGAGGGACTATTGACTTTTATTACGTTCCACACTAAATTCATTCTTTAAACTAAAACAAAAACATGTTATAACAATCTCTCAATTTGGTACGTGTTTTCTTTTAGGGAAATATAGACTAAAACCGCAATGTTTGTCCAAATGATAATATAAATGATAGGGTGAATTAATATATTACCCATCTTCTTTTCTAATTTATATCGAATATGTTCATGGTCTATTTTCACCTCTTCAAGAGTACTCATATCGTAAGGAGAGGTGAGTGGTAATTTACAACAGTATAATCAAAGCAATTATCAAATTCTAATATTGTCGCTGAAAACATGATATCGTCGGCTGATTAGGAATCAATTATTCTCGGTAACATATTACGAAATGCTTTTAGTAGATATTTAATTTTTTTTTTCTTCAAATCACCGCAAAAACCCTTCTCTCCGCCGCGTCATACCAACAATGTATAACATCGGTACTTATAGCCATTTTGACAAAGAATTTTCTTATTTTATTAGGACATACAATTCAGTGCTGTATAAGTAGCATAAAAATGAAGAGAAAATTAATCTTCTCTAAAGTTATTCAGTAAATATTTTTACATTTCTGCATTGTGAAATGATTTGTTCAATAAACAACATTATTCATATATATGACTATTTAAAACTGAAGATTTTCTAACCTGGCTCATGGGTGAGAATTTTTTGGGCTTGCCATGAGCTGAAAGATAGATTTAGTAATTAATAAACCATTGGAAGAAACCTATCAGCATTTTCTTACTTTTCCTCTAATGACAGCTGGTCACATTAATATTTTTTGACTCTGTATGTAGACTTATAAAATCTCTTTTCATGAGAAAATGAAAAGCCTTGGTCTTCTGTGTTGCTTCTATGCGTTCAATGACATGGGTTTCTAAATATCACATGATGGAAAACACATAAATAAAATACCGTGCCGTACTTTCATTTATCTAACGGCAGACCTATTACCCCATCAAATTTGTTTCTACCTCAGTGCTGTTTCGTTTCAAACATAAGAACTAAGTTAAATTCATTAGACTGTCAGAAAAGAAAAAGAAGGGTATCTTTAAGTTGTTAATTATAACCATCCATTTAAAAATCCAACCAAAGTCTATTTCAGCAATGTACAAAATCAACACCTCCAAGATCCTGTTGTGTTGGATTGTTAATTTTCATAGAGATTTTATGATAACACAAATTTCCAGTACCAGATATATCAACATTTTATTAAAAATGTGTCCGGTAACCTTTGGACAGCTCCAACAATAATGTTTCAGTTACTACTTAATATTTTCATAAAATAATTACATTTTATAAACATAAAACATATAAGCAATTAATATCAAGAAATATGATAAATAATTCTGTTGAATATAATCGTATGGCAGGAGTTTGAAAGTAATATTTGCTAAGTGTGGAGCTCCCCACTGTCACACATGTCATAGGGGGCAAGACTCCATAATGTATTCCTGCTTCCCCACCCTCTCTCACCATTAGTGCAACCAATTTCGTAATGACCAAAACAAATTAAATAAAAAACATTATCCCCAACACAACCCCACGTGTATGTCCTTATAGCTTATATATGAATATTTGAGAATAATGTAATAATACGTTTTGTTTGTTTAGGGTACAACGCAACTGTTCGACGAGATCGTATATTTGCGTTAAGGAAGCACAACATAATTAACGTTCCCGTTCTAGGATTGCGCAAAGAAAGCAGATTTTCCAAGAGAATGATTCACAGTTTAAGTAATCTCACATTTGTTCCCTATCTCTCTTCTTTACAGCACCATGAAATTTCTTATTTACTGTTTCCTGCTTGCTTAAAATATAAAACACATATAATGACTAGTGAGTGTAGTTAATTGTTTCACTATAGAAAAGAGTGATAAGAAAGTTGTATCTAATGACTAAGCAGAGATACCATACGCTGAAGGAATTGTACTTGAGTTGTTTCATATCCAACTGACCCAAACAGTGGCGAGACTTGGTTGGAGATGTCTACTATTTCAGGTTTACATTAAATGCCAGCCCCAAAGTCCTAAACGTTTTATTAACGCATTACACCATCTGGCTTCCAGGGCAGTCCAGAAATGAGTGTTAGCGTGTGATAGCAACTGAGGCTGAATCGGGAACAATTTTACTAAAAATTATATATGCTCCGTACTGGTAATTTAAATACTGATAAAGGTTAACCGGAACCCTGGGGGAGTTGTTAGCTGTCAGTTACTGACAAAGTTGCTGAAGTAGGTACTTATGGTTGGATTTGAAAATGGAGTTTATATATGACAACTTAAACATATAATGGGATTTGTAACTACGAGAACAAGGATTAATCCACCATGATCTCTACACACTACTATTCACTTCTTTCCTACATTTGCAGGGTGTAAACACGTTAATTTTATTTATAATCATTTTATTTTTTCCGTTTTTTTTTATTTATTCATTTTTTGGTTTTCTCTTTTGATTATTTTATTTTTGTTCTGTCTTTTTTTTATTTATTCATTTCATTGTTTTACTCTTTTCCTTATTTTATTATTATTATTTTTTTCTTTTCTCCCGTCGACTCCCGTCGACTTTTCACTAACCTGATGTTTCCATATACAATATTGTTTGTCTCATATAAAACTGGTATGCCAGTGAACAGTATCAAAAAACCACCATAGTTCACTCCTTTTCCGTTTCTTTCTATATTTTTTTTCTATTCGCTTTTTTGTGCACAATGGAATTATAGGTAAATCGCCGGTGTTGTGGAACTCATTTAAATAAGTATTAAATATTAAAATACTAATAAATTTATCTCGTGGAAGTATAATGAATTTAACTTTGACAGTTCTTGTTTTATGAAACGAAAGCATACTGAGGGAGAGAGAAATTAGTTGGTGCAATAGGTTGATCGGCGAATATACAGGTTAAATGAAAGTATGTCGTATTGCCTTTAAGCGCTTTCACAGATGAAGAACTCTGTCTTGTGAGGTACTGCACTCATTTCATTGTTTAGATGCACACCATCCAACTCTTCGAACGTAGCGTAGCAACGCAGAAGATGAGTCTGAACTTTCTGAAAGCCATAAAAGACTTGGAAGAGATAGACGCTTTTACTTAATCAGACGTTCCAAGACGCCTTTCACTTCCAGCATCATAAAGGTTCACCATACAGAGGTTTTCAAATAACCCTTCAAAGAGATTTCCCATTAAATGGTGCCCATATGACAGGGCTCAACAGTACGTACTTAAGTAGTAAGAGCCCATTGATTCATCAAGCCTACCACTTATTGCATTAACTTGAAAAATGACTTCTGTTCGCTACGAAAACAATAACAAAATCCCAACAATTATAAGTGGGGCATTTTGTTCTTTAGTTTAAGAGTTTGTCATTGTTCGAGTGAGTGATCCCTTTTCGCGGCCCCCCTTTTGAGCGCGAAGCAGCCCTTTTGAAGTCATTGGGGGTAGCCCGTTCCTTTTGAATTTCGGTCGCTCTATTGTTTAAACCCAACTTGTCCGGAATAAACTCATTACTCACGCCTTCTTTGCACGGCGAAACTGTTCGCCTGCCCGATCGATAGTATCGAGTTACTCTTAAAACAATGGCTGCAACCCGTGTGTGCGCACCTAGCTAAATTATCTCTAGAGTACATTGTTTATCATGTAGCATATTTATCGGTACACCCAAGTACCAAGAGTCGGGTGCTTGAAATACGCAATGGTAGATGTTTTATATTTGGGAATCATCTGTGTATCTATAACTCAGGATGTTTGGAACCACAGTTCAAGCCCTGTTTGGACAATTGCTGCAAACTTAAGGTTCACATTTTCGTTTAAGTTATCTTAAATGATTAGATAAGTCACTATGACCGTCCAAAGTTGTAACGAGCTTTGTCACTCCGTGTAAAATAATAGGGAAAAAGTATTTATTTCCATTAAATGTTAACAGAACATAATAATAGCATGGAGTAGACTTTTTTCGAAAAAATGTACTAATATTATGTCAATTACCTTCTTTACATTTTATTAAATAGCATTTATACTTATATAATATATTCTTTACAAAATTAGCTCTAATCCCATGAATCAATTTTATAAAATTTTTCAATTTAATAATTATACATAATAAAATAATTTTTCCAGCAATATTAATAATGACATTCAGTGTTGTTCTACAGTCTGATTTCATTACAGTACCACTTCTTACTCTCCTTCCAAAATTATTTATATCATCATTTTAATTTTCAAACTGGTGCTTCTGTGTTTCAGTCTGTAAGTAATTTCAATTTTCTGTAACAACTATTTTACCATAGTATAACACACATTTATAAACTCGCTTCAATAGGTGCATTCACTTCACATTTTTAAAAAAATCCTCTATAAAATAAATTAACCCTTTATTGCCATTAATATGTATGTATAAATGCAGGCTTTGACAACATTTTTACCGAAGCGTTGTCAAGCTGAATCTAGTCCAATCCACGTGACCGACAACCACATACAACAAGGATTGTTCTAACAGCGGTCATCACTAAGAATATTAATAATTGCATTAATAACACTCAAAATAATTTTTTCTAAATTTATTTATTTATGGGTATGACATCAAAGGTGATTTGTTCTTTCAAAAGTCAGAAATTGTACAAAGTTAAATAACAAAATTAAAATAGATAAGAGATAACAAGTAAAAATAACAAACACCTTAACAAATTCCAAAAAGCAATGACAGATAAGAAATTTGAAATAGATAAACATTATAAGTGAACATATCAAAAAAAAAAAACTCAAAATATATAAGATGCATTTTTAATTTATTTACATTCTTTGTAATTAAGTAAGTATTAAATAAGTTTGAGTAAAATCATTTTCCATATTCTAAAGATATAAATAGTAGTGTAGTGATGTTTGTTGGATATATTTTGTTTAATTACAGCTCATTAAATTATTTATTTACTTATTTATGTTAGACATCCCGATGAAAGCGGTTCTTGGCGTGTAGTACTCACTGCATCGTTCAATCAATTCGTTTCCATTTAACATCCTTCCGGAACATTGCCAACCCCTCCTTGCCACAAATCATTTAGAGGAACACAGAGGAGAATGTATACATTCAAGCCTGAGTAATCAACGCGCCAGCTCCAATGGGTTCGACTCCAGCAAAAGGACTTCCTGTTACATTCGCATAAAGCAAACACTGCTTCGACTCGCCCTTTCTTCAATGTGTACGTTGGTAGCCGAAGTAATATAACCCTATATGCTTTACCTATCGAACCATCTGTCTGGGGACGAACTGAGACACCCGTCAGTAATGTATGGATTTTCGGTAGCTCCACCAGTAGTAGTATTTGCAAAAAATAAAATCTAAATTTGAACCTTATTTTTTAGCAGGTTTTCCTCGAGGGAAATCAAGTTGCACGAAATTTTAATTATCTTGTAGGTAACTGATATCTATAACTATAATTATTTTAATTTCTTTATTTTTTTTTGTTATTCTATTATCTCATTCCTTGATTTTTATATTGCCTTTAATTTATTTATTTTAATTCTTCCAGATTATATTTACTCCGCTCCATTTAGCAGATTTCCCTTAAGGAAAATCAGCTATTGAGGACGTACTCATGACGCGATTTTTGAAAAATTTCTTCAAATGTCCATCGATCCTACCCAGGAGATGACCAAAATGAGATATATATATATATATATATATATATATGTGTGTGTGTGTGTGTGTGTGTATAATTTTTGTTTGATCGTTACCAAACTCGATATTTGAAGGTTTTATCCAAAAAAGACAGATCAAGTTCGTTAATGGCTGAAATCGGACCAGTAGGAAGGGGGGTTTAGAGGTGGATTTTTGAAAATTCGAAATATCTCCGTTACCATACGTCGGATCAAAACATCGTATAGAACCAATCTTATTGTAAATTATATTTACTATAAATATTGTTTTATAGATTTATTCTCTATCTTGAATAATAACCGAGATATTTGCATATTTATTAAATGTGGGCGGATAACGCATGAGTGAGTTTCCCGCCAAAATCTAGTTCGGCCGTTTCCGTAACTGCTCGGATCTCGTATGGAGATTTCTCTATTGTATAACTTCACGTGGGAAATCTGCTTAGTTTACGCAGCCCCTGCGTGACGGACTTTTTTTTGACTTCATGTTAACAATTTACGAAGAAATAGAAGAATATAAAGGGATTCAATATAAGAAAAAAGTAGGGAATGGCAAAGTGTGTTACCTAGAGTACATAAACTGACATTTTCATGGTTACTGGAGAAGGGGGGGGAAATTGTTCACTCCTTGTAACTGAGATTCCTTAACAAGGATATGTCAGCTGATTTTATTATATCACAAAAAATATAAAAGAAATAAGTAAACAAAAACAGAAATTAAATACCTTAGAGTATGCCTGGAAATGATAGATATTTAGGTTGGACGTGAAAATATTTGATTTAAATGGGTTTAGAGGGGAGGATTTTTAAAAATTCAAAATATCTCCGTTACTATACGTCCGATCGGAAGATTGTACAGAAGCATTTTTTTCCCGATTAAATGGCCTATAAATAATGTTATATACATTTATTCTCTATCTTGAATATTAACCGATATGTTTTTCAGTTTTTACCCTTACTCAAACCCCCAATTCTACTAATGTTAAATAAATAATATTCTGTTATATAATGAACCAAATTATTCGTAGCTTAAATACCAAATATTGTTTTTAAGAGAGATTTATTATATGAGGTACATCCTAATATGTACTGGTGATACCCCACCCCCCGTCTTAGGTTTTTGGACTACTAAAATTTGATTGATTAGGATAAAAATTATTCTGATTCATTATAATTTACAGCACTAGATATAGTAAATAGTTTTTAATAAAATTAATATCTTACATTTAGATATATTGTTAACTTGTAAATTGACTGAAAGATTCTTCTTACCGCTTCTGTTTATTCGCTTAGCATTTATGGTGGTGTTGCAAGTATGTAGATTTATCTATTGTAAACCTTCCCGAAGGTAATCTGCTTCGCTTACGCAGCCCCTGCGTGACGGACTTTATTTACATATCAATAGAAGATATGTGGTGAGGTGAGATCACAAGCTTGGGAAATCTGCTTAGTTTACGCAGCCCCTGAGTGGCGGATTTTTTACGTTTATGAGACAGTGCGACTATATTGAAGGCGTTGGAAGAACTGGAAGAACCATTGGTGGTAGAAGCGCAAAGGTAAATGAAAAGAGGCATTGAATGAGAGAGTTAGTTCCAAGTGACTGCTGGTCTTTGGCTTAGGCCTCTCTGCTAAGGATATTATTCATGCTTGCTTAGGCAGAGACGGGATTATACCATCCGTAGCCACGAGTCTGCCACCAGCCCATTATTTACACCCCCCCCCCCATATTACCCCACCCAGCTAACGTTATCAAGAGGTAACGCAGGTGTTAGTCATCACTAGCTGTTATCACTAGTCCCTGAGCAGAACAGACTCTGGACAGGGATTGCTACTGTGGTAGGAGACTATACTGTGCACAAAAAACTACATGACTACACTATTATAGACACGGCAGAATTACACGTCCTTTAGGACTTACAAACATCTCAACTACTCAAAGAGAAATAGTCATTTTTACAGGCTCACAAAATCACTTGAAAACACGTTTTCCACCAA
Organism: Riptortus pedestris; assembly: GCA_019009955.1. Lineage (NCBI taxonomy): Eukaryota > Metazoa > Arthropoda > Insecta > Hemiptera > Alydidae > Riptortus > Riptortus pedestris. Next base: position 92,328,403 of record CM032232.1, read on the forward strand.
TCCTCTTGTTATTGAAATGTAACTAAAAATTCTCACGTGCGCACGTATTTCCATTTATCTCAAAAAGCAAAAGCTCAATGAGAACAATATTTGGTATTTAGACTTTGAATAAAGAGCTTCGTGACATAACAGCTCATTGTTAATATGGCATGAGTAGGAGTGGGGGTATACTAAAGGCCGAATACTGAAAAATGCGAATATCTCCATTAATAATCAACATAATGAAAGTCCGTCACGCAGGGGCTGCGTAAACTAAGCAGATTTCCCACGTGTAGGTTTACAATAGATAAATATACATACAGGTAACACTACCGTGAATGCTCAGTAAATGTACAATACAAGGCTGACTTGTAAACAAACAGGCAAGCCAACCTCGTAGTGCTGCATAGATAGACCGGAAAGAAAAACAATTAATGGAATATATTTGAATATATCATATTAATTTTATTGAAAACAATTTACTATAGCTAGTGGTGTAATTTGTAATGAATCAGAATCAGTTTTATCTCAATCACTCAAATTTTAGTAATCCAAAAACAAAAGAAGGGGGGGGTCAACAGAACGTATTTGCATATATCTCACAAAGTTAAAGTTCAATGAAAACAATATTTGGTATTTAGGCTTCAATTAATATCTTTTATTATATAACAGAGAATTATTTATGCTACACAAGTAGAAGTGGGGGTTTACTGAAGGCTGGAAACTGAAAAATGTTAATATCTTGGTTAATATTCAAGATAGAGAATAAATGTATATAACATCATTTATAGTGTATTTAATTTTCAATAAGATTGATTCTATACACTTTTTCGATCCGACTAATAGTAACGGAGATATTTTGAATTTTCAAAATTCTCCCCCTCTAAACCCCCCTCCCCCTGGTCCGATTTCAGCCGTTAACGAACTTGATCTTTCTTTTTACATAAAACGACTAAATATCGAGTTTGGTAACGATTACACAAAAATTGCGACCGCTAGAGCGGTAACAGACAAATATATAGATAGATAGATAGATTGATATATATATATATATATATATATATATATATATATATATATATATATACAGTTTTGAACGGACCTCATTTTCGTCATCTCCTAGGTAGGATCGATGGACATTTGAAGAAAAAAATCGAAAATTCCGTCATGAGTACAACCTCAATAGCTGATTTCCCTTAAGGGAAATCTGCTAAAACGTATATACAATATTCCTAGAACATTAAATTTGGAATAAAATTGGTTCTATACAATATTTCGGTTCGACGCATAATAAAGGAGATTTTAAGATTTTTCAATATCCCCTTCCATGTCTGATTTCCACCGTCAAAGAATTTGATCATTAGTTTTACATAAAACGTTTAAATATCGAGTTTGTTAACGGTCAAATAAAAATTGCGACTGCTTGAACGTTAACAGACAAATATATATATAAAACACTTTTTTATGACACACTACTGATCTCACTTCGTCATTTATTTTCTACTTCTAAAAAAAAAAATCAAAAAAATCCGATGACTAGGACAACAAGATAGTACTAAAAACTCGCTTATATTATATTTTGAGTTACGAAAAAAGTATGTAACTACAATTGTAGAACATCACTAGTTTAACATGATCGGGTATATAACATTTTCGACATTACTCGTAATATCGGAGATTGGATTTCCGATTCCTCTATCCTAAACCTCCTGTTACTCTTCTCGTCCATTAACAAATATGATATTTACTGTTAAATGAAACGGTAAAAGAAGGATTATGTTATAGATCAAATAAAAATCTTAGAATTTAGAAATAAAATGTTAATTGATTATGTCATCACACAAAGCACTAGTGTGTATCTAATAAAGACCTCTTGAAAACAATAATCGATATTTAAGCTTTCAATAATACATTCATGATTTAGTTGCTTATTGTTAAGTTAAAAGTAGGATGACTAAAAGGGTGGGGTATACTGAAAGCTGAAAATTAAAAAAAATCAAAATCTTGTATAATATTTTCAGATAGCGAGAAAAAAAAATAAAAAACAATATTTATCGATAGTTGAATTTGCAAGAAGAATATTGGTTTAATTTTTGAGATTCGACTCATAGTAACGAAGATATTTTTAAGGCTCGCTCCCTCCTTCTGTCCGATTTTAGCCATTAGCGAATTTAATCTCTACCTTTACATGCAAAGCTTACATTATATATAGAAAACAAATTGTTTAAGAATTAATTAGTTTGCATAATTACTAAGTGGAAAAGTAGAGAAATCTCAGAATGAAAGGGCAGGTTGAAGATTAAAAATCCCTGAGGAGTAGGCAAATATCACTTTCTATACAAACCTCACGAAGATTGGGTATAAACAGACCAAAACCTGAGATGAAAGCAGACTAGTGGCCTCTTTTTATTTTTTTTTTTTTGCCAGTTTAATCACGCTTACTTAACTTTGAATGGGAGCGTAAAGAAGATCGGAGAGAGAGTGAAAGAGAGAGAGAGAGAGAGAGAGAGAGAGAGAGAGAGAGAGAGAGAGAGAGAGAGAGAGAGAGAGAGAGAGATATGACGCGGGGAAGCAGAGAGAAGGAGACATTTTGAGAAAAAGTCGCTTGGAATCACTTAAGCCGGCGAGTAGGGGGACAAAAACAGTCGTGGCGTCCTCCTTGGGCCAAACAATGGCTGCGAAGCCACAATAGTCCAATCTTCATTGTGATAATGGACCTCCTCGTGTCTTTTATAATAGCCTTTTCCAACAAGACACCGGCCCCGCTCCAAGCAGAGGGATGTGCTTCTTTGTCTGCTCTTTTGGGGCTTGTTTTCTTCCGAGAGCTAGAACTAATTGCCGGATTCCACATTTCGCCAATGGTCTTTGTGACTTTTTTGCTCGCGCAATTGCTAGCCAGGACTATTTGAGACTAGCTCAGATGCTAATCGATCGGGTGATATGCTCTCTCTCTCTCTCTCTCTCTCTCTCTCTCTCTCACACACTCTCACACACACACACACACACACACACACACACACACACACACACACTCTATCACTCACTCATTCACCTTCCCCGCCATAGAGTATTTAGAGAACCTGCTTAGTTTACGCAACCACTGTATGGTGAAGTTTCTTAAACTCATTTGTTCATAGTTTAGTGTTCCGTTAGATTTGCGGACGAGGTTTCCACCCAACATGACACTATTATTGTTACAGGGTGCTGCCAGCCTGATAACACACTTATCCTGTGAAACCTCTTCAGAGATTATGGAAAGGCTTGAGAAGGCTAGGTGGTCGCAATCCAAGCTTCAGACCACTCTAATATACTTAGATAGGGAGCAAAACGGACTGTGATCCTTAGAAGCTAGTTTGATAAGGACATTTATTTCCTTATTTTTCTTTTACTACATCGAGCTACTAAGACTACTTAGGACCAATAATCTACATGCTACTAAACCCTTTCTTGTCAGAATGGGGCTTACGATTTTAATGGCTGAGTCTACGAACAAATACATGAGTTCATGCCCATTACAGAATCGAACCGTAGTCTCGAAGTTGAACATGGGTAGGTCAATGTCTTGAAATTTGAGCCTATCTCTAGAAACGTTTGTTTGCAGGTACGCGCGTGTAATTTCATGCGCAAAAACGTACATCACGCAGCTGTTGCGAAATCTAAACAGATTTCCCTGCTGCCTGTATAGTATGCTCCCTTCTCATTCCGTTCTCTATTCCTACATTAATAGTTAAATCGGACTTAAAATTCAAGTTGTAAGTGAAATGTTTAGTAGTACAATTACTTCAAGAGAAAATTCCATGGATAGGAATGGCGATAAAGGCTTAAAGAAGTATGACTAAGTAGTTCAATTAACTTACACCAAGTCCATAACTTTATGAACAATTTTAGTCTTATTACATTTTTATATCAGACCAATAATTAGGAAGTTCCAATATATTGTAAATTACCCCATTTATAAACTTCCTGGTCTCATTTCGTCTATGACCGTCCTTAACTTCTACTTTCAATTAAATCAGTAAAATATCGAGTATTGTATTGATCAAATATAAATTGAGACCTCTTGAGCTTAGAAAGTACTTTTCCGATGTCACATGGACTGATATAAACAATATGCCGTATTTAAGCTCGGAGTAAGTCCTATAGAGATATTTTGGCTTATTGTTGGAAATCTTGAAGTAGGGATCTACTAAAAAATTCAGAAATCTCAGTTAATATTGTATGAGTTCCACGAAAATATATTAAAAACCTCTTCTAGAAAATTATATTTTCAACAACACTGGTTATGTCTCATTTGAGGATACGACTCACAGTACGAGTTGATATTTTACCCCTTCTCTATTACCCTTTTCCTCCAAGTTCATCCATTAACTATAATTGCGGCTGCTGGAGCTTTTACACCCTGGATGTTGCCCACTCCCCGCATACATTTATGGCTGATCAAATGTACCAAAAAGGAATCAACCCACCGATTTTTATCTCTGTATTTAATAGAATTGAGCCGTGGTTACCTTCGGCATATCAGGTTTATACTGATGGCTCAATAACAGGAAGTAGCAGCAACCATTCTTTGAGATTCAAGAGTGTGTAAATTTTCGTTTAAGAAAGAATGCTTCATATTTACACCGCAGAAATATTGCCTATTATGAAGTTACTTCATATTATAATACTTAATGTACAAAACTTCATTTATTTTCAGACTCACGGCCAACTTTACTGTCAATAAACAATCGTTTTACCACTGAAACATATATTATCTATCTTTAAACAGCTTCAGATGATTTTCGAAAAATCTATTTCCAAATTATGGTCACCTGGATACTAAGCAATTGTGTAAACGGGAGAAACGAGCGAGCAGGCCAAAATGCAAAATCAGCCGTAACCGAATAATTATTCACAATATATTTCAAGAACACATCTCATTAGCGCCATGAGAAAGAATATTAGTATCGAATGAGAAAGAAAATGGCACCGAGATTATGAAAAAGAACTTCGAAAAATTAGTTCAAGTACCATTTCATGGAAAAGCTCTATATGTGGATATAGACTGGAAGAAATGATTCTCACGTGACTACCAATTGGTCATAGTAGGTTGTTTCAATCCCATCTAATAACTAAAAAGTCCGTCACACAGGGGCTGCGTAACCTAAGCAGATTTCTCACGTGAAGTTTTACAATAGAGAAATCTGCCTAATAACAACTGTAGTAGTAAGAAACCTCTAAACCTAAAACATTATTTAGGGCGTAATAACCCAGTAGTTTCTAGCCCCAAAAAACAGTTAACCTAACCTCTAAACCTATTCACGAGGGACGAATACTTATGGAAACGGCCGCCAGAGCTCTAGGCGGAAAGTCCGAACATAGCCTACTGGCGACCACACGCAGAATACAAATGCAAATATCTCGGTTAATATTCAAGATAAAGAATAAATGTATATAACAATAATTATAGTAAATTTAATTTGCAATAAGATTGGTTCTATACAATTTTTCGATCCGATGCATAATAACGGAGATATTTCGAATTTTTGAAAATCCCCCCTATAAACCCCCCTTCCCACTGGTTCGATTTCAGCCGTTAACGAACTTGATCTTCCTTTTTACATGAAACGATTAAATACCGAGTTTGGTGACAATTAAACAAAAATTGCGACCGCTAGAGTGTTAACTGACATATATATATATATATATATATATATATATATATATATATATATATATATATATATATAGATATATTGTACGGACCTCATTTTCGTCATCTCCTGGGTAGGATCGATGGACATTTGAAGAAATTTTCGAAAATCGCGTCATGAGTACGACCTCAATAGATGATTTCTCTTAAGGGAAATCTGCTAAAATCAACCCATGTTATACAATTCATGCGCTACTAAATAATATTACTTCTTTATGATATTACTTCTTACAGATATTATTATTATTTCTTTTAGATTTCAATTCCACTCTTAGGCTTATTAATAAAGCATGTATTAACTGAATATAGGAGTTAGAACTGTAAAGGACTAAAAACGATATTTCAGGAACAATCGATAAAATGCTAGTAGATATTGAAGTAAAAATTAACAATTAATCAATTTGATGAATGAAAGCAGCTTAGTGAATAAAATTTGAATAGCCCTATTTAATGAACTAGACTTAATTAATAATTTTATAATGGGTGGATGAGGGGAGGGGCAGGGCCTCTTAGCCCGCTGTAACATATCAACCACTACTAACGTAATTTATGCCGAGAAAATCACAGTCAAATTGATATTAATTGAAATACTTAATTCATACATAACTATTACTTAATGACCCCCTTTTCAAAAATTACAATATCCATACTTTTAAAAATATTATTCATAGTAGCCAATTAATGTTTTTTAAAAACTGTGGCGCAGATACTAAATTTCAGAATTTTTTTATTTTTTGAAATATGTGTGATTTCTTGATTTCTTTAATTTAATAGTCCTCCTCAAAATGTTTTTTTTTTCTTTTTAATAACTTTAGTATCTTCAAAATTGAAGCTTAAAAACTTGGTCAGAAAAGTGGTTAATAAACTTGATCTTTAGTTTCTTACTAAACATCCTCTTACTTTGGTAAGGTTCTAATTACGACTGGCAAACCGATAACGTACAATGATATATTTACCATACCTATCTATATATCTCGTCATCTTTTAGTTTGTTTCGAAGGATAATTGAATACATTTTTTTGGAATAATGTAATAAATTCAATCCAAATAGCCAATTTCCCTTAAGCACCCACTCTTATCAGTAAGAGATTGTGACACGTTAAATCTATATATAAAATAGTTTCCGTAGTTCGATTACCCATTATTTAGACAAATAAGTAAGCTTTTAGCAGTGGAGAAATAAATAGAAAAGACATATTTTCCTTCGTTGGCATTTTCATGTGTTCATTGACGAGCATTTGCTGAGAAAATAGAAAAGCTGTCAAATATGAAAGAGATGGAAAATATTTGTCGTCGAAATGTCATCATTAAGAGCGGACGTCAAGGAGTATGTACTAACAATAGGGGCGTCTGGAGAAAGTAACACTTGTACTAACACATGTGTAGTCCACGTGTTAAGCAAACGATGACAATTCTCACGCCTCTGAGCACATCTTCTTTCATTCATCCAGTCAGCGGTGGGTTCATTCAGAATTATAACCAGATTGGCCAACTGCCAGGATAACATCTTCACCAACGAGGTCATTGCGAATTAATATTTATGACCACGTCGGAGTCATCACTTTTATACTTCGGTCATACGAGCTTTATTCTTGTTCACACGGCGAATGTCCCACCTTGTTCTATTCAGCATAAGTGACTTACTGATTTGCTATTTCGGAAAAGCAAAACTGGTAAAAGATGTCCAATTACGAAGGTTGGTGAGACGTTCCCAAAAAGCCTGTCACGCAGGATTTGGGTATAGTTAGCAGATTTACAAAGTATTAGTATATCAAGTGCTCATCTGGGTTGAGCTTCAAGCTGTATATGAGATCTTTGGTGATATTGAAGCTACTGTATAAATCGTATGAGCGCACCACTTCCTAAGGGTGAAATCGGAAGAATAAAAATAACTCCGCTATGATACTAAATGTATACAACTACAATTGTAATTAAAAGATGATTAACAAATGTAATAAATAACATCAATACCATTGGTATCCGTCTAGAAATATCTGTTAAGAAATGGTTATTCCATTAAAAATGGAACGTATCAAAACTTGACTAATGAAACTCGCATGAAAAACAACATTCATGTATAATATTTTTATTCTCAGAATAATATTTTTATTATGATTACTTTTTGTTATGACTTCTGCTAAAATACAGCATTAGGAAACAATTAGTGATCCTTGAAGCGTTCAGGATTTGCTGTAATCTTCTGCACGAAAATGCCCGGTCTGCACGCAGATACTGGTGACACACGATACAGTTAATTATTAGCTCATACGAAGGGCACAGACAACTAACTAACAATTCGCACATTTCTTTTGTCTCGTGAAAAGCTACTTTTTAATTTTAAGGAAAGTGTCTTGACTAAAAACAGGGACTCGGGTTGGTCATGTGAATTAAAGCGTTGACCTTAATCTCACTTGGTAAACCTAGAGAGGCGAGTTCGATTCCCGCCTGGGCAAAGAAATTAATTTACTGACGAAATTCATTAAATAAAATCCTTAGTCCCGCCCTGGCTAGAAAAGGGTGGTAACCTGTAGATAACCCGTCCCAATTAGCTTTAGCTGCAAAAAGTGGGCTTTAATAAATAATTTAATTTAATTTGACTAAAAACCGCCATAGGACGTTAACGCCTAGATACGTCAGCAAAAGTAAACCTCTTTTAAAATCATTTTATCGCCAGTGGAACAATAATGTAGCTGCAAAATGTTTGTAAAATTGTTAACCAAGTTGTGAATTTTAGAAAGACATGATTGTCTAAAAAAATAACATTTAACAAATATTATACCTCTGACCCTACTTATCGTCAGGTAAATTATTAGTAAAACGTTATTTCTTTCGAATAATTAAGTCTATGGGGGGAATATACCTTTTTCCCTGATACTATATATATTAAAATATTATAAGTATAAGACGATTTAAAAAGAAAAATATGTAAACATTTTTGTTGCTCAATACAATTTACAATTCTTAAAATTTACAAGCTAGAACTCAAACATTTTAAGAAAAATGTGTTCGAGTGACATCTACAGACTGCTAAAAAAATTTTGTATACAGTAAGGACAAGAAAGAAGATTATTCAAACAGTATCAGTCGAATGGCTTGCGTAAACGCTTAGGGTGTTTGTAAGTGGAGAATTCTGTCTGAGAACAACGGTGATTTGCGGAGAGTACAACAACTCTTGTGGAATGTATGTATGAATTAGTGAACAATATGTACGATATAAGGCAGTGTTAGAGGTCTCCACCTCTTTCGTCGATAGTATCATCTATAATTATTCTTTATTTATTAATATAGTTGTGTCGCAATTTAAGCGATTCACACATTTCCTTATTATAAAACTGTAATAGTTTAGGTAAAGCCACCTTATAAAAGAAAAGAGGTTAAAAATTCTACAGTGGTAGGTAATTCATCTATAATTAAGAAAGTATTTTAATAGCTGTCAGGAATGTCCTTGAAGACATAACAAGTTGAACGAAATGAAAATAAATATGGTACCTCAGATTCCATAATTCTTAATTTATTTGCCTGTGATGTCTTTTTTGGACTCACTTCCCATGTCACCCCATCTCGAGTATCATACAACCATTATATTAACTAGCTGTCCCAGTCTGAAATCGTCGAGGTACTCTCTGTCCTCATTAAATAAGCCTTCATCTCGGAACCAAGATTGTTAAAAATTGGTAAGAGCAATGTGTTCAAGCATTGACTAAAGTTTATCGTCACTATATGCCATCTGCAATGGTTCTATACTCTCCTGACGCTACGAAGCTATGTTCGTTATGTTCATGGACAATGGCATGAAATAATTTCAGTAACGTCTGTCGCATCATAATGCATATATTAAGACAAAACCTATAATAACTAGAAATCATGAATTTACGTTTAATTTCAAAATGCAAGACCTCTTTGGTCAACAATCTAAAAACAATTATAAATCGCTTTGTCATTAAATCACTGCCCCACTGCTCTGAATAGCAAAAAAGGAGATATCTTTTATTCAGGACTGCTGGAATCACCATCCACAAAACGTAACCCGTCATCAATAGAAGTTTCATAAGGCACCTAGTTGACGTGCACAAGATCAACCAATCAAATAACTTCCTGGCGTGTGATTGGAGTAGGGGATTACGATCTTCTTGCTAAAGTGTACTTCTGTCCTATTGTATTCCTAAATATTAAGGAAATCTTAAGGAAACCAGGTTTCGTGACCCTTAACACTGGTATCGTAAGTTTCTTGTTTTGTATTTATTTATCTCATGTAATTGCAAAATTCGATAATATATACAATCAAGGCCTTTGTAATGAGATTTTATCAGAAGGTAAATGAAGTATCTTTCTATCTAGAGATAATAATTCCGATCAGAATAGCATGAAATATGACCTTAAACGTTGGAATCTTGAAAGGAGAATGTGAAGGATTTTGCTGACACCGATTCGATAAATATTTCCTTAACTAGCACGGAGGCTACGCCAGCGAGTGCCCGATAGAGCGTTACGATATTAATGACGAGTAGGAGCTACAGGGAGGACTCTAAGCCAATTAAGAGCCTAGTCCCCTGGAGCGTATCTCCACCGCTAGAGGTGAACAACACTACCATCTTCTCAGCTTTCCTTCAGACATGCTCGCCAAACGTTCCGTCTACGCCGAAGTAGAGGAGTTGATGGGCAACCTCAGATTTTTGCGCGTAGAAGTCCCCTCAGTCTCGTAACGTATAAGTCTTGATGTAGGACTATAAGTAGAGACACCTCAACCCCCAAAAAAGTCCGTCACGCAGGGAATACGTTAACTAAGTAGATTTCCCACGTTCGTCTCATTTATCTCATAACGTAAAAGTTCAATGAGGACATATTCGGTAATCGGGCTTCAAGTAAAGCGTTTCATAATATAACAGCTTATTGATAATATGACATGAGTGGGAGTGAGGGTTTACAGAAGGCCGAAAACTAAATAATGCAAATATTTCCTATTTGCACTAACAGTATTTACAGTACCATTTATTTGTAATAAAATTGGTTCTACGCAATTTTTTTACCCAACGTATAATAAGGGGGATATTTCAAATTTCCGAGATCTTTCCACTCTAAACCTCCCCCCCCCTCTATTTTGTTCGATTTTAGCCATTAACAAACTCTACCATTAGTTTTGTATGAAACGCTTATATATCAAGTTTGCTGGAGCCATAACAGACGAGAAATTTTGAACGTACCTTATTTTCGTCATCTCCTGGGTAGGATCGGTGAACATTTGAGGGAGGTGTTCGAATGAGCACGACCTCAATAGCTGATTTTCCTTACGGGAAATCTGCTAAAACGATGTCAACAATATATGCTGGTGAAGGCCCAGGAAAATGCACATCTCTGGTTCAACACCCTGGAGTCAAACTCAGCCTCGGCTTTGTTGTGATGCCAAGTGGTCAGCTTGACGCATTCCTTATCGTATTGTGGTGGCATTACTGCCCACCATTTCTATATTCAAGTAGCTACTCAATTGTGTGGCCCGTATGGAAGTACGGGTACAGGTAGTTATAAAATAAGGCCTTTCTCCTGCATAACAAATTATTGAGCCTAAGCACTTACAATAGCTCCTACTTCCACCTTCTGATCAACATCTCTTAGCTCCGACCCTGTCAAACAACGAAGTATCCCTGAATATGGGAGCAGAGCTTCTGAAAGCCTATAATGGTCTATTAATGTTTGCTTCGAAGAACGATCTGCTTACTTGTATCTGCTTAATTGAACGATTCAAATGATCTTCGAGAGAAAGGTTAAATAAAATTTAGAGTGCATATCAACCCAGTTCTTTAACCACTAGACCAACAACAAGCAAGAAGAACAATTGGTAATAGCAGTTTTCAGGGCGTTTGCATATCAATTAAAAATGATGATCGCAAGAAATGGAATGAAAAGCCAATAGACAGTAGGGCTGACATGAGCTCCATCTTTGATTGCTGAGGTAAATGAGAACGCCAGTAAGCCAAGGGTAAACCCTTCCCTGCTCAAAGATTAATACCTGATCTCCCTTTCAATTCGGCAGATCAAATATTCTCTCCCAAACGTCAAGGAAGTACTGAGATTCAAGTGGAATTATGCTTTTCTCTCCTATACGATAGAAACGTTTTCTAATTCTAAACACATCGTCCCATTCTACACATGCTGTGTGTAAACAACAACACTTTCAAATGGTACTCCTTTTTACTGTTACCTTTAGCAGGAAAGTCATGAAATATAATTTGGGAAGAAGAGTCACGACGGAACGCAGTGCCTTCTTCTACACAAATTATGTCTGAGTAGTCGACAGCTAAGGTACGGCTTCATCTGAACCAAATAACTTAGGTATCCCACAGAAATATGCGTAGACATAACTAATGAAATGCATTCTCCAGTGTTTTTGTTTCTCCAGTCTAGCATGATTGACGGAGACACCTTAAAAAGGGGGTGACCTTGAACAGATATGGACGATCTCCTTCTAAAGCAGTTATGGGCGCCCTCTTGACCTTCCGGACGATTCTCTGAGCATTGATGCTTAAGCAATCTCTTGATCTCTGGAGGTAATAACGACGTATACATGTGTCACATTGGTCCTACAAGATGGCAATTTATACATTTCAATGGAAATGCTCACTGACAAGAAGATAAGTACATTTCGCACTGAATACATACGAGAAAGTCATGAGTTTCATCATAACCGCTAAACCATTATAGGAAGCGAAAATACTTGTAATGTCAAACTCAATATCAGTGTATCAAGCACACGTCTGTTATTCACGTTAGTGATACATTTAGGACGACAACAAGCACTTCAGCTGACATGAAACCCATGAGAACTGAAAGTTCTATAAGAAACAGTGGTATGCAGAGGAGTGAACGGATACACTGTATGAGACAAGAGTGGTAATTATAGTTAAGTTTATTGGATTGTGAAAGAAAGATTCCAAAATTGGGTTATGGGTTATTGTGTAGAATAATAAATGAGAAGTGAAAGAAACAAGTTAATAACAATTTACAATGATTTTGGGGAAGTTTCGCACGAGGCACTCCTTGTTCTTTCGTATTCTTCTAACCTAGATGAACAGTTTATGTACGCAGTGTTGCCACTAGCCCGCACTCTCTCCCGAATCACAGCCTGGGAGCCCCAGGTGACGCCATCGCGAGTTTATATACCTGTTAACTGTTACATCGGTAATGCGGTGGAAGGGAACGTTTAGTGAAAGATGAAGAAGGTGAAAAGTGTATAAACGATGAAAGAGGGTTTGCAAGATATCTATTTATACCTCGAATGTCTAGAAAACTATAAGTTTTTTAAATAGAATCATCTTGACAGCTCCTTTTAGAACCTTTAGTGTTCCCTCCATAACCTCAGTGCTTTGGAAATCTAAAGAAGGGATTGAACGAGTTCATATAAATAATAAGTCCATTAAAGAAGTCAGGCTAATGAAAAATAAATGTTCTCTGCTTATTATTTTAGATTTTGTATGCATATAATTTACAGACAATTGGAGAAAAATTAGAAGGCTTAGCTGAATATGCAGAAGTAATTTCTTATTTTCCTCAATCTCTTTCACTATTTGATCTGTCAGTAAACCCCCAGTCATATGTATGTGTATATATATACGTATATTCATTATCATTGGTACAGCAGTTTCTAGTTCAACCATGCTACTCTCAAGATAAAACAAAAACTCCGTCATGCAGATGCAGTGTAAAGTAAGCAATCTCGTTGAGTTATTTGATTGATCTCAAAGGCCTAACAAACAATGGCATTGAAGCCTTGTGTAGGCATACTTCGTAAAAAAAAAAATATCTACTTATAAAAATCTTGTAAGTTGGTGACGGTTGGGCTAATTAAAGGCCGATAACTGAAATATATAAATAACTCCGTTTAAATGAAATCACAGGAACATATACGGAACTAGTACTGTTGTTACAAATAATTGGGCTAATAATTAAGTCGAATTCTAATATAATACATCTATAAGTTATATTTAGTTAATATATGACTAACTGGGTCAGTGGTTGTTCTCAGAATAATTGCTTTGAATCAGCCCGAAGTAATTTTGGCATGCAAGCAGGAAATAAGCCAAATTAAAAGGCCTAATATTGATGGTGTTTGCAGTGGCAGTGTTTACAAACTTCAGAATCCTATTTCTTTGCGGAATATCTCAAGGACAGTGTATATTAAGAACATTCAGAATCACTGACGTACGAAGCAACACGAGTTCCCCTGATTGGCTAAAAATAGATTAGATGCGCACTATAATTTTATCAACATAATTTATTTATTCTTATTTTAAACAAATTTCACAACAGGGGCGATTGAGAGAGTTATAAGATTTGTCTTAATACAGTACACATACGATACCCTTACTTACTTTACATATGTATGTTCAGTTCAGCACATATTTTCAGTAGTGTCCTAAATTATTATTTTTTCGAATATGTGGTTATGTTTTTAGAAATTAAATACGAGGTCAATGTACAGACTACGGTCATGTAGTAAGTCGCGTGTCTCAGTAGTGGATGGCCAATTCTGAACCTCGTTAGGACAACGTCTTCTCTTCAAAATCCTTTCTGAGGATGGCCATACACGAAGTATTTGTTTAAATTATCGAAGTTTGATATCAGTAGTGGAAAGCCAAAATTTCTGCCATGAATTGTGAATCGTATGTTTTGGTTGGGTTTGAATATTTTGGTGTGTACAATATGAGGTGTCATAAGTTCTTTTTTGGGTAGCTGCTGGTTCGTCTAGTTGTGTTCTAAAGAAGATTTAGTTATGGTTGGAATTAGTTTTAGTTCCAAGGATCAGCGATAAATATCGAGGAACATAGTACTTGGGGGAGCTAACATACAAGATCTTCTTGAATTAAATTAGCACTGGAGACTTCTCCTACCATGACTCAAGATTGCTAGCACGGGAAGCAGTTTCCTATCCTAATCAACGTATAATGTCTTCGTCAAACCGGTTACGAATATCTGTTTTTCTTATACCCACATTTGCTTTAATATATTTGTGATCTAACCCTTTGAACTGATGACTTCATATGATTGATGTTCATCTATGTAGAAACATAGTGGTCCCATAACGGCCTGGAGAATGAAGAGGGAGTGCCACACCTGGCATTTATCTGACAATTAATTTGCTGAAATAATTCCTTTTTGCCTGACAATCATGGCCGGTACACCTGTCACTCGAATTTCAGCAAAAGTTCTGGTCAGTCCTGGAATTGGAGAGTTGCTTTTCGTAGAGTAACACACCAGCTTATATAAATCTGATGTATGAGAATGAATGAATGAGAGATTATGAATCATTCATAACCATTTTGTTTTTTGTTTACGGTGATTTAATTTTATAACACACTCATTTTGAAACTACTGCCTGCTCATTTGGCTTTATCGCTTCTGCTAAATGTGTAAATAATTACGTCTCAGATATTGTGTGTTTAGACTTTGATTTTATCTTATCACTGATTTTATCAAAAACTGTTCTACTCATGACTCATTGAAACCAAATTATTTTAAATGGTTCTTTTCCGATCATTTTTATTCGAATGTAACCTATTAAAGATTAAATGGGGAAACCTGAAATATAAATATCACATACTTTTTTTACGACAATTAGAAAGCAGGCGACCTGCAGAACAAGAAACTAAATAAGGACTTACATAAATATTATAAAACTTTCATTAGCTCTCAACATAATTGTAGTAATAATAATAACGTATATAAATATTGAGAGCTTTAGAAAGGCTGAGCTCTTGAAAGTCTATTATTGTATGCTATAAATATAATTAAGAAACAACTGATTAAAAAAATAGAATCATTTCTCCATTTTCCGAGGATTAATATCAATATTTCTTTCTAAATAAAAGAAATATATATATAGATATTTCTTTCTTTGATTAATATCAATTTTTGTCCAAATGAGTGTTGCTTGTCTTCGGCAAATTTGTTTAGAGGTTAAATGGATTGCCCATTCCACATATACATAAATGGACTACGGCTAATTACAACTCATTGCGGACAAGTTAAAATACATGTATAATGTAAGAATGAATTTGTTTAATAAACATTAATAAATTCATAATCGAATCCATTCTATTGAACTTGTCTTACATAAATAGTTAATACACATACTCATAAAAGAAAATACATCAATAAACCACAAACTCTTAATCAAAATCATAAATATTTCGAAAAGAAGCGTATAATTTTCAGGAGTAATACTCTTTAAAATCCTAGCTTTTCTAGCTTTCCATAGTGCCCTAATGTATTATCTATATTTAAAAAAAAATACTTTGTTTAAACATAGATTAAAGAACTGTATGATGCTTTTATATACCAGATCAATACTATCAAAAATTCTAATTACTAAATAAAAGTACAAAATATTTGTAATTAAAGCAATCAATAAATAATTTATGATCATGTATATAGTCCCATAGAGGTGGAGACAAGTTCTCAACCTTTATGAAGCATATCATTGTTGAATAAATCTAAAACCAATAACAAATCATGTCATAAGTTACAAATGCATGCTATATATTTAGAGTGGTATTAATATTGTAAATTAATTTGATTTATTATATATGATTATTAAATTTATAGATTTTACAAAATATATTCACAGAATTTGAGCTAGTTGTGTAGCAAATGTATTATATAAGTGAAACTCTTTAGTTATATGTAATGAATTTAATTGACATAATATTACTAAATGTTTGTTAAGAGAAAAGCAATTTTTGATGTATCCTATAATGTTTTGATAACATTTAATCAAAACAAACTCCTTTCATTATCCACATACCTCCCGATGTTCATGAAGATTATTAAACGAACTTTTTACAACACACTCAGCTAACCGAGTTTCCAGAATTCGTCTTCAGTGACTCTGCTAGAAAATCTCAACTGCTAGATTAATATAATTTGACTAGAAGTAACCTAGTCTCCAAGGCTGTACTAGTCACTTCCTCAATTTATTACCAGCCGGTAGGTTCCTGATTGCCGTACCAAGATAAAAGATGGAGCGTTTATCTTTGAGATCGAAAGCCTAATGGAACAATGGCATTGGCCGCGAGGTCAAAATATTTCTCGATGTCAACATAACAACAAAACATATTTGAAAGCGCACAACACATAGGAATACATAATGTTCTTTGGTGACCCATGTTCAGCATAAAAATATCGGGCATAAGGTTAATTAAAATACACCACTTGTCATCTACTCATTAATTAAACATGCTCAATATGTGAAGTATACTCCTTCGCCTTTTAGGAGCCAACAGAGTCATTGTTTATAACAGGATTGATATATATATATATATATATATATATATATATATATATATATATATACATGTATGTGTATGTACATAATATAGTAAGTTATATATAACCATAGGATAGAAACTCATAAAGTACGGGCAATTTCTTGACCAATTATATAATGGCGGGCCAACAGCTGACTTACATACATGCGATATTTCATCAGCTGATCAAATTTGTTTGGTGTCAAGCAAGTTTAGCGATTTACACCCTTTATCGCACAACCAAATGGTAAAATTTCTCCAAATTATTCAATCTAGTTATTAAATTTATTGTTGCTGCTCGGCGATAACAATAGTGCAAAATAAAATAAAGTAGGAACTAATAGAAAAAAAAACAACTATTAAAACAGAAAAAAAAAACTATTTAACGGGGAAAGGTATGAAGAGGAAACAAAACAAAACATGAATAATTGGTAAAAGACAAATACAAAAAAAAGAAACAAAAACGTAATGAAAACAAAAATATTTTATAAAAGTTAATAAAAATATAATTAGTAATTTATAATAAATAAACAAGGATTTATTTAAAAGTTTGTAAAAAGGATTTTACACAAGCATTCAGAATTTCACACATACATACACACACACACACACACACACACACACACATAAACGAACGCTCAAGCACACACACACACACACACACACACACACACACACACACACACGCACGCACTGTTGAATTAAACCTTTATGGCTATACTTCACTGGAAATAAGAAGAGGTTGGGTACTATATAAGTGTGTAAATGTGTGCTTGTTTTAAATATGATAATAAAACGTCTAGATGTGTACTTTCGTTGTTCAGCAGTTCGTCCAAATTGTAAGGTATGTCGTCTTTTGCAGTCAGTAAGTGTTTTATAGTTAGAAGTCTATTACATAGGGAATAAGTTGGTGGTTCGGATTTCTCCAGTGTTAGACGTGAATGGCTATGTCGCAATCGAGCAAGAACCACCTCTTCTCTTCTTGAACTTCGATTACTTGATGGCCATTCCACCGTTGTATTTTTGATTTCCCTTAATTTGCAATCTATTGATAACCATTCTTGTTCCCAGTTTTGTACAATCTTGTTTTTGTAGTAATGTAGTGCGTCAGTTAGTGTTATTTGAGTTATGTCGATGTCACTTTTGGTTGTTGCAATTTTGGCTTGTGTATCAATCATTGTGCTCTCAGTTATACCCGTATGCCCAGGTAACCAAAATAAAGTGACTTTCTTATTTTTTAACTGTAAGTTATAAAGAGTGTCCTTTATATTCGTTATCATGGGATTATAGGTGTAAACCGACAAGAGTTTTTGCAAACAACTCAAGGAGTCTGTAAATAATGTGACATTGTTGTGTGGTGCATTGTTAATTTCTTTGAGTCCCAAATGTATCGCTGCTAGTTCAGCAGTGTAGTTACTTGAGCTATTTGGGAGACGAAGCATGTGAACAGTGTTTTCTAGAATGGCGGCTGAACCGCATTTATTATCATATTTAGAACCATCGGTGTAAATGAATAAGTGTGTGTGGTTGTCTGTAATGAACTGTTGATAGGTCTTATTATAAAACGTTGAAGCTAGAGGGTCTTTTTTATTCAATTTTTTCAGAGTTAAATTCACTCGGAAATTTCTTATTCTCCATGGAGGAATTTGACTAAAGTTAAATGGAAAGATATTGAATTAAAATGGCTTGAATAAGTTGGGTCATATAATAATTAAAAAAAAAAAAACTTCTTATTTGCCGAATGACTTCTTAAAATTCTATTTTTTGTTTTATTTGAGAACCGTTCGGAAGCATTTACGATGCCAATCACGCAAGGGATGCGTCAACTAAACAGATTTCTCATGAGCTGGAATGCTACAGATCTGACATCATCATTCTCCATTTCCTAAGTAATAGGAGGTCTATGTCAGAAGGACTTGAAATTAAGCCGGAAATGACATTTAGTATTCAAAAACTAGAAGTGAAAATCGCTTTAATGCAGTACGGGAAATTGCATATATGTCTGTTAATATTTGAGCTGAAGAAAAAAAGCCTGTGAAGCAACAATTGCATTAGTAATTACAAGTTAATTAAGAGGCTTTGAGATATTTTGTGGTACATATTGCTAATGTGAAATGAGTAAGAGTGGTGGTTTACTGAACAGTGAAAACTAAAAAAATGTAAATATGTAACGGAAGTTGCCTCCAGCATAAATATTTATGATATTCCAGAGGAGTATGGGGGGGGGGGTATTTACTTTTGATTAACTTTTTAACTTAAAAATATTTTTCAATACTATATTTCATGTTGAACAGTGTCCATTATATTTTTCCAAAATTCGGAAATTCCCTGTTGTGTGGAAATTAATGTTAAGCATCTTCATCTAATTTGTTTTTTTGTAATGAGAGTTATTTAAATTAAATGCAAATAATATAAACTACTACTTAAGATAAGATAAGATGGCCTAGCTGCCTCTCGAATATACGAACTTTGGTTGATTAATAAACCAAAATATCTATCCAAATTAGTAAATAAATGCAATATAACCAAAGGAACAACCAAAATATTAAAATTTACTAAAATCGAGCGCACTTGTAACAGTCGTAAAGATGGAGGGATAAAAGTGTGTTATATATAGCTAGGAAAGTACTATAAAAAATAACAACAGCTCTGTAGTATTAGTGTAGAGTGCATGCTGTAGTAACCTTGATGTTCATGAATGGGCTAGTCAGTCAATGACCCTGCACTGCCTGGTGCATCTACTATCATTCAATTATTCTTGGCTAAGGACACTCTCTCCACCGTATTCTTATTATCACCAACTCACGTGTCGTATTTTCTTATCAATAACATGTCTTATGATAAAAGGATTCTGTTTTTTTCTTCTTTTTTTATTTTAATATTTTATTTACAATCAATAGTATATGGTACACGATATTTTTATAGCCATTGTTTTCGATTTTCTTTAAACAAGAGAAAGCAATTTATTTTGCATAATTTTATCCCGCTTAAAAAACTGCACTTCAGACAGACCATCAAGAATTACCCGTGAACAAGGAGGTTCTACACTTTTCAATTTTATGTTGTGCTTCTGATTGAGTTTCTATGACGTAAGTGTAAGAAATCTGGAAGATTTTTATGTTTTATCATGTTTACCTGTTGCCATGAGCTGCAGTGAAACAATTTATTTAACCAATGATAATGTGGCAACTGCAGAGTGAACTGGCAAAGCAGAATATAAGAAATTAACTATAATAACAATCCGACAAGCAGGGGCTGCGTGAACTAAGCGCATTTAGAGTTACTGACAAATATATATGGGTGGGTGTACGTCTGTCTATATCTAAAATATTACTTATGTGTGTATATATATATCATTGTTGTATTCTTTTAATTATAATCCAAGGATATATTCATATTTTTTGAAATATATATATATATATATATATATATATAAAATATATCAAGACATTTTTTGAAATCACATCAGTACAAATTCAACAGTTGATTTCCCTGCTGGCAAATTAAAGGAGTAGAAGTCGACATTAGACAAATATTAATAAATAAATAGAACAGTATTTATAGTAAATTTAATTTACAATAAGATCGGTTCTATACAATTTTTTGGTCCGACGTATGGTAACGGAGATATTCGAATTTTCGAAAATCCCCCCTCTAACCCCCCCCCTCCCACTGCTATATACACATGTATATAATTTTGAACGGACCTCATTTTCGTCATCTCCTGGGTAGGATCGATGGACATTTGAAGAAAATTTTCAAAAATCTCGTCATGAGTACGACCTCAATAGCTGATTTCCCTTAAGGGAAATCTGCTAAAAGGGTGGTAACCTGTAGATAAATTATCTTTTTATCACATGTTTTATCCGGATGCAAAGATGGTATAATTGTTTTATCTTGACGGGAAACTTGATTTATTTGAGCCCAATAAGTTCATCACTTTTCGTCCAATAGAGTGATTTAAATGGATTATTTAATTTTATAATCCAATATTAATATTTCGTCGGGAAAACAATATTACATCAATTAGTTTCCGGCTAACAGCAATTCTAATCATAAATTAGTCTAACTGTTTATATCTCGGATAAAGCAAATCAATGGCAGCATGACAGGGTGATTTTGTGTATCCTATATTTACACGAGAAACCATTTCTATTTCGACCAGTCAATGACGGTAATGGAACAACATTTTAATTAATAGGATGTACTACTAAAGGAAAATATGAGGAAAAGCATTTATTCTTATTAGCAGATTTCCTTATAAAAAATATTGTGATTCATTATAAATTACAATACTAGATATAGTAAATAGTTTTCATAAAATTAATATGTTATATTCTGCTATTTTTCAGTAATTGTTTTTCATTCCGGTGAGAAGTTGGCAGATCTGTTTGTTTAAATTTCAGACGCTTCCCGTCGGCTGGTTTTTAATTATCGTTTGTATTTATTCGCTTAATATTGATGGCGCTGTTGTGTTACCATTATGTAGATTTATCAATTTTTAAACCACGATGGAAATCTGCTTAGTTTACGAAGCCCCTGCGTGACGGATTTTTTATTTATTAACGTCAACTTCTATTAACTACCCTTTTATAGCCTGAGTGGGTCTAAGGATTTTATTTAGTCAGTTCGTCAGGAAGTAAATTCCTATTTGTCATTCACGAACCGAAAGCGGCACTCTGGATTAACCATTTATTTATTAAAATTCCTCATTCTCTCAGAATTAAAATGTCGGAACGTACTCTAATAGGTTTGTCAAGACATTCTCTCTGTGTAGGAAACACAATGAGGGAGGCTAAAGCACTTATCTCTTAAGGAAAGAACGGATATCAGCCTGCATTCCTTATCTGTGGACCCCTCGCAATATGGCGTCCTCAACTTCTCTAATTAAACCTTCTTCTGAGGGAGGATCCAAGAAAAAGTTGAATGGGCTTAATTTCTTTTCAAAGCCATTATTGAGTTTTTAGATGACATTCAACTTCAATTATTATATGTCGCTGTTAAACAATTTATTTGATATAAACCTAAACAATATTCCGTTTTGTTAGGGAACATTTTTTTTTTTAATCCACAGTATGTTACCTTTTCGTTACATTATCATTCTTCTTTCCCTGTCTTGTATTTTCATATTTCTCTGTTTTGTTTATTCCATTGCTAGGTTTACCAACTTCAAGCATTCCCTACAGTCTGTTTTTAATTATTCATAATGCCTAATTTTATTTTGTATTTTGTTACAGGGAATTACGTTATTATTATTTAATAACGCCCACTTTTTGCAACTAAGGCTAACTGGGACGGGTTATCTACTGGTTACCACCCTTATCTAGCTAGGGAGGGACTTAGGATATTATTTAATGAATTCCGTCACTAAATAATTTCCTTTGCCCAGGGGAGAATTGAATGGCCACTTTAGGTTTACCATGCTCACATATTAAGGCCAACGCTTTAACTCACATGGCAAACCTGAGCCCGGGAATTACGTTAGAAAATCAGAGTTGGGAAAAATTGTAATTACAATTACAAGTAACAAGTTATAACTACATTAGTTGAAATATAGTTACAATTACAACTACTAATGTAATTAGTTATTGATAATGGTCAACTACATTTTTCATCTAAAGTAATTGTAATTGAAATTTCACAACTACAGTTATTAGTTGAGAAAATCAGTTGTTCCAAAAACAAATACAGTTAGTACTTGAGTAGTTACTTTAAAAAACTGTGTAAAACACTGACTGAAGTAGTTGAGGCTGTTAAGAAATAACTACATCCAATGTCTTTATATTCAAAAGTTTATTATATTACATATACTACACATTACTATAATAACTGAAAATAATTTTAATGCAAATAAATAAAAACTAACGAAAATAATATGTAAATTCATTTTTATATTTTCCCGAATCGAATGAAATTAAACAATACTTTTAAACTTTAAAATTTAAACAAATTAGCCGTTAGAATTACTCTTAACTCAGAAGTTTTGCAAAACAGGCTATTTGATTTTGGGGTTTTTGCCTTCGCGGCAAAAGAAAATAATCTCTCTACTGCTCTTCACCAAAAATGAGGAGTTCTCGTCCTCAGTATCACTTTCACTGCCACTCATTGTAATTTGTTTCAAAAATCTTTTGGTCGCGGAGGACTGGTGACGGATATAGAAGACAGGCTGAAGTGCCCTGACAGGAGAGTGTGCTGATAGAGCGTCCACCTTCAGTTCTTCTGGCATATTCTGTCTGGCCATATTCAGTGCACCAAATGAACATTGCTCGTCTCAGATCAGCCATTCATCACCATCACGAGTGTAAATATTTATACAATCAAAATATGTTCGCTCTTTGGAACGTAAAATACAGCTAATTATCTGTATGTAGTTGTAGTTATTACCCAATAACTACAGTTAAAATTACAACTACTAATTGTAATTATTTTTATAACTACTTTTTATTTCAATTAGTAGTTGGATTTATGAATACCAACTACAATTACTGTAATTGCGAAACCAAGAAAATGCAACTACAGTTACCAACTACATTTTTGTAACTGTAGTTGCAATTACATAACTAGTATTTATTAGTTGAAAAAGTAGTTAATTACAAAAGTATTTAATTACTGCCCAACTCTGTAGAAAATCATAATATACCAATTCAAATAGGTCAAAGTGGGATATCTAGCATATATATAAAAAATAGAAAACATATATATAAAATAAATAAACCAATGTTCTTTGTTTGAAAAAAAAATGGTTTCGTTGTTACCTGTTGAACAAACAACGTGGGGCCCATTACGTATTTATTTATTTCCCCCCAATTAATGGAGATATTATTTGAATAAAAACGAAGAGAGGGAGAGAGAAAAAAAAAAAGGAAAGGTAATAAAATAATAAACCCAATCCCCTCTCCCCTGAACATTCCGTTTGTGGGGTAACATAATGCTAAGGCAAAATGGTTTACTAATTTTCACTCTTGTAAATTGCATTATTACTGTATATTTAATAGTTCGATACGATTCCAAAGTTTTATTCATATTATTGTGTTTATATGTCATGTATAATCCAGTGAATATATGTATGTAACAATAATAAAAGGTTGCCCTTAGCAGACAGCTGGCAGACATATGTGTCAAATGAGATTAGGATGAACTCTGCTTCTTGCTGCTTATCTTTGAGCCTACTTTCGGCTTCATCGGCTTACTGGTCGTCTGGGTAAGCTTCTTCCTCATCCAGCTTCCGATCCCTTTCCCCTTCCCTTTGGTCGCTCCTTCCTTCGGCGAGGGAGGATTGTCAGTGTTCGGTGCAGAGGTCGTTGCGTCCTCCTCGGTTTGCGGGGTACTACCTGACTCTGGTTCTGTCGTCCCAGGTGCCGGAGTCTACAAAACAAAATTAGAATCATTATGGATTGGAATAAATATTTGTAATTCGGGAGGAGGGGGTTGAAAGGGATGCTTGTCTGGTTGATATCAAAGAACTGTCACTCCAATTTCCCTATATTCCTTAAGGGGAAAATAAAAAATGTGTTACTAAAATGCAGAACGAGAGGTAAACTAGTAAATTTAGGGAATATGGCCCATATACTTCTCGCAGATAATGGAATCATGAACAAAAATAATCTTCATTTCACATGGACACACTTGCAACTAAATGAGATGGGAATTTCATGAAATGGCGTTCGAATAAAAACTATAGGTGAAAAATGGAAAAATAGAAAAATGGATCGAGATAAATTTGGAGCCAGAATACTATTGCGATGTCTGGCGATTAGGATGTATTAGCAACTTTGGTTGGGGGGAAGACATTTAACTTCAAAATACATTTAACTTCAAAAGTCATATACGACTTACCCTTGAAGTTTTTAACGTTAATTCTGAAAGCAAAGAATGATACCGAGAAAATTATTTTTGTTTTCATTGGTTATTATTGACATTTTTTTCATCCATATACTAAGTATACATTATACGTAAACAACGGTTTTGGATCAAGTTAAAGCGTTTTAGTATCATTTAATGTTTTTAAAAAAATTAATAGCTGAACTAGTAGTCAATAAAATATAAACGTAATTGTAAAACAACATCTTTTTTTTTTGACAAAAATGTAAAACTTTTATCATATGATACGATCTAGAGGGGAAATGAGGGAAGTCATTTATTGGATGGTAAACATTTTTGGTACTCCTAGAATCAAAAAATTATTTATTTATTTTTGCTTTCATATATTCAACAACTTATCATCTTTTCTAAAAAAGAAAATTAAAAAAAAAATGTATTGCCTTTTTATGTAGAAAGTAATCACTGCAAATAAAATGTGTGGCTCTTCCAGATACTTAGCTCACGCGGAATTAATAAGTGAATTATCAAACTGGCATTTTTTTCTGTTTCATTTTAGCAATGTTTTCAAAACTTTGGACAAATTCTTTAAGACTCCAGAGAGTTTTTGAAAATACCATTTCCTTTGGTTAGAGGAGAGAAGGTAAGAGTCTGAATACAATTTCTAGACGTTCATTATTTAATCAATATATTTTAAAATTTAAAATCACAATTTTTTTCAGTTTACATACCTTTTCCAATTGCTCATTGACAGATTGCGAGTCTTCATGCTGCTTTGCTCCTTCTTTTGAGGACAGAGACGATCCGGTAGACTTCACCGAGTGGGCACTTTGTAGAGACTAATCAATTATAAGAAATCGTTAAAAGAGTTGAAAAAAAAAATCTACAGCAGTTACGGTATCTATAATATGCAATAATAATAGACAACTATTTAATTATTGTTAGGAACGTTCGTTGAAATGGGTTAAATGACTATTATATGCACGAATGTATACGGTAATTCCTATTAATCCAGAAGTACTACAAGTGACATTCTTTAGAATGAACTCCTCCGGGAGGAAAGAAGATCTCCGGGCTTGATGATGTGTTTAGCGGATGGAGATTCCATTGGTAGATTCGAGTTTCAAAGTAGTCTTGAAATGAGTTTGAACGAAATTAATGATTAAGACATTTCAGATGTTCATGTTTAGTACGAAAATATTTGAAGTACCCATTTACAACTAATTTCAAATTGTATGAACATCGTGTTTGGGCAACAGATAGCAGTGTAACCAGAAAAATCTAAAAATGGAAAAGCCATTCGTTTGCGTTTAGTTTTCCGTTCTTCTTCTTCAAAGTGTCTTGCCTTTTAACTTCAATTATTAAAAAAAAAAATAGAATTATAATCTAATTGAATAACTTCTCGAACATTTTATTCATAATCGTGATTAAAACCGTCATCCGTAAATTCTCCTTACCATAAAATCGGGAGGCTTCAAGTGTTTTGTCTCTGTCATGCCTATAATCTAGATGATAAAGCACATAAAAAAACATGTTTTACACATTTTAATTTCAAAATCGTATGACTAGGACAATTGAACTTTATATAGTAAGGGTTCCCCGTTACTTTAATGTCAATGAGATATATAAGTATTATTACGTAATATTACACAAACTATTTTGGTAAATTAAAGTTTTAATGTTCCAAAAAAAAATTCTATCCTTTTATTTTACTTTTTTGTACTAAGTAAAGGAAGTATAGAAATTACGAATAATAATCATGAATTACAGATTTCAAATGAATTTTCCGTTTTGACCCTCCCTGTGCGCATTTGGGTGTAACGTCAGGACGTAGTATGTACAATAATATTAATAATAAAAAGTTCGTCACGCAGGGGCTGTGTAAACTAAGCAGATTTCCCAAGCTATATATATGTATATATATATATATATATATATATATATATATATATATATATATATATACAGTTTTGAAAGGACCTCATTTTCGTCATCTGCTAGGTAGGATCGATGGACATTTGAAGAAAAATTTCGAAAATCGCGTCATGAGTACGACCTCAATAGCTGGTTTACCTTAAGGGAGATCTGCTAAAAGGAAATTCCTCCTTAGTTATTAAAGCAAAAACAATATATCTATAAGACCATTTTTGGTAACATAAATAATGTTCCTTTTTCAAAACGATAGAGATAGCTTATATCATTTTCAAATAGAATTAATTTATATTAGCAATTCATTGGAGTACGAGGACGTCAAGTGGTTTTTTTTCAGATTTAACATTTACAATAAAACTTAAGGATACGTAACTTAGTGAACCATATACTTTCCCGACTGTATAGGTTCACAATCATGTAGTTACTTAAGCAGGTGTATATACTTATTAATTACAAACAAGTTCGTCACGCAGGGGCTGCGTAACCTAAGCAGATTTCCCACGTGAAGTTATACAATAGAGAATCTCCATACGAGAGCCGAGCAATTACGGAAACGGCCGAACTAGCTTTAGGCGGGAAACTCACTCATGCGTTATCCGCCCCACTTAATAAAACTGCAAATATCTCGGTTAATATTCAAGATAGAGAATAAATGTATAGAACAATATTTATAGTAAATTTAATTTGTAATAAGATTGTTTCTATAGAATTGTTTGATCCGACGTATAGTCACGGAGATATTTCGAATTTTCGAAAATCCTCCCTCTAAACCCCCCCCCCTCCCACTGGTCCGATTTCAGCCATTAACGAACTTTATCCGTCTTTTTATATAAAACGTTTAAATATCGAGTTTGGTAATGAACAAAAATTGCGAGCGCTAGAGCGTTAACAGACAAATATATATAATTTTGAACGGACCTCATTTTCGTCATCTCGTGGATAGGATCGATGGACATTTGAAGAAATTTTTTGAAAATCGTGCCATGAGTACGACCTCAATTGCTGATTTCCCTGAAGGTAAATCTGCTAAAATACGTTTAGGGAGGGTTCAAACGAAGAATTCATTTTAACTCAGCTGTGATTAAAATTGTTGAAAAAAATAACATTCAAAACTAACCTCGTTTTTCAGCATATCTGATTCACGTTGAGGGTTTTCGACGATGGTAACTTGTTTAGTTGATCGCATCGATTTGATTGATGTGCCGCTCAGTTTTCTGGACTGTAACCAATAACATTAATTCTTTTATAAATTCACAAGATATTAGTTTATAGACGTAGTTACTGCAATTACAAACGTAGTCCAACGTTAATACTATCCACTCCTTATAACTGAGCTTGGTAGCCAGGAATGTTAAACCACTGGCGTCTTTTACTTACGGCATCCAAGAAAAAGATTATAAATAAAGTTTTTTGGTCAAATGATTCAGTAAAAGTTAAAAACCATCATATGGTTTTTTGTATTTATATACATATAAAATTAACGATTAAATGAGGCTAATAGAGACTTGTTATTTATAGGTTACTCCTCTGTTTTCCAGGCTGTATGGAACAAGGAATTCACTTTGCCCAGGCGGTAATCGAACCCACGACTCCTGAGCATTCCAAAAGTATTAATCCCCAACCGTCATGAATAACCTGAAGTCTTAATTGTTTTAAAGTATGCTATATTATAAATATTATTGTAAGCTGTCATATCCCCTGCAATGAAGCACCTCAGATTTCTCACACATTTTCCAAAGTGTAGTATTGTACGAAGTTTCAAATAGGTTATCCGTTTTTAAGCAGTTATAGAGTAAAAAAAAACGTATTGCAGTCTTTATCCTGTAAATAGTCTACATGAAATCAGATTTAACTTTTTTCGAACATATTTATTTTTAGTATACCTACATACTTCTTTAATAACCAATAATATAATTTTGTGTCTATTCTACTTGATACATTAATCCTTTCTATTTTCCCAACAGAACATCTAATTAGTTGGAAATTTAGTAATGGAAGAGAGGTCTCTGTTAGCTCGCAATGAAAAGATGAAACTCCACAGTTAAAAATAGCAAATTGTAGTACTTTTTAATAGATATTTAGCTTAAAATGATAAAGGTGTGTATTATGGTGACTGTATACTACAAAGGGATAATAGCGTATTCCTTAATTGACGGGTAGTAAGAATATTAGCAATGCTCAGAGATCCTAATTTACTTCCGATTTTGCTCCTGAATCTTTAATATTATTATGTTAATTGTTTTATATAACATACATTGAACGCTTTGTGAATCAGTAGCCGTATTAAATTGTTTTTAACTGTGTGTAAAGTCCTCAAGCAAAGTGATTGTTGTTTTTTAATTGGCAAGTTTGAGCTAACATGTTCTCAGTTAGTATCCTGTCAAGAGCGAGAGAGTTATCTTAATGTTTATGAGATTTTGAGTTGTAATTCCTGAATATTCAGATCCATTCGATATGTTGACGTATCTACAGCCTACACCTGGTAGTTGATCTCGTAAGCAGGTAAACTTGATTTTAACGGGAACGAACTAGGGAATAAGAGGGTCACAAGGACATGAAGTGGTTTCCCATTGCCTTCTACATCAGACCATCCAACAATAAAAGCATCGACAACAATAACACCAATAAGGGTTTGAGTGTAGAAAATTCCACTCGAAGCCCAAATTGTTATGTAATCATTCCTACTTACTCGGTAGCCTGCATAAGCTGGCTTATGATAGGCATTATGACTACAACATTATTATGCAGTCCTACAGTTCTCGATCTGGGAGCTTCAGTGATGGGAGTGCAAGATCATTTAGTTCGAAGAATCCCCACCACCCCTATTTTACAGTTTTTTTTTTGTTTTTTTTATCCCAAGTCGTTTAAAATAATCTACATACCCTACGCCATGCCTTTCTTAAATATGGTTACTCAGCAACGTTTTAAGAACATTTCCAAAATTTTCCTCTCCTAAAGCATGACATTATTTACAAAGGTTTAAGAAAATTTTGTTAATTTATGCCTCCACTTCATTCTCTGCTTTCAGAGCATTACCAAAGACACCCCCTCCTCCCCCCCCCCATCGTTCATTAAAATCATGAACTGTTTCTTTCAAGAATCTACCGGTTTACAATGATTTAAAAAAAGAAATGCTTTATTTACGTATTAATTAATATATTTTTATTTTAATACTTTATCAATTATTAAGTATTAAAATTAAAATATTCTTAGTTGTCCTACAATAGGAAAATCTAATGAATCAATTGTTGATGTCTCGTGAATATCTGTATCTATAACTAATAAATGAGATTAGAAGGAGCTACCGAATCTTTAATATCCTTTGTAATGCTATCTACTTATATAAACAAAAAATATTTATGTATACATTTCATGGTAGGCGTATTAATTTATAAAAATAGAAACGAAATAAGAAAATTAATCAATTTAATATGATAGACTACGTCTAGTGGGGGGGGGGGGGATTTGATACATACTATGTGTTGAATGCACTCGCCGATCGATGCCTTTTTATGACGTGTTATTTGGAATTCCGGAAGTACGTCATCACCTAATAAATCCCCTCCCCCAATTATTCGGCAATTATGTTTCCTAATCAAACAGAATTACTTTTAATCCAACTTAATTTGATTAGCATACAAGTATTTGTGTACCAGAAATCCAAATTACATTTTCCCGCTCTGTCAGGATGGCGTGTATGTGTATGTATGTAATCGTTCAGTTACAGTTCCATCAATCTTTTAAGAATTAAGCCCGGAGGAGTATAAGCCCTTCATGATCCTGTCTCCAGTTTTTCCACGTCACAATCTTCTACCAGGTCCCACATCTTCCTCAACTCCGCGGTTTCAATAAATGTTCGAACAAAAACCATACCAAGAGCCATTTTTTGCCATTTTGTTATAGGTTATGTGCAATAATCCTCTTAACTAATCTAGATTCAATTCTTAGAGAGAATCACTTTATTGTACAAAGTTATATTCAGTTTGAGGGGCTGCTCAATTACAATGAGATGCTGAAGTACACAGCAACTGAAATCAATCCCTAGGACAATACCACTACTAAGTAAAACAATACATATTGTATCTAGTCAGATAAATAACTAAAATATTTTAGCAAAGTCAGCAACCTAAAAGATGTATGTCACTAGATATAAATTAAAAACTCTATTATTAGAGTAACATGATCCTAGATTATCCATGATTAGAATAAATGGAATAATAAATAAAATGCATATGTAATAAGCAAATTTCCTAATCCAGGAAAGAGGAGGTTCTCGCCTAAAGAAACGTTCACAATAGCTAACTGCTTAAACTATTGTTTTCGAGGAATATTTATCACTGTGGTCGAGATAATGCTATATCACCATTGATTATATCAATGTGGTAACTGAAACCCGAAAACTAAGTTTCTTTATTAATCAAAACTGTATTACTTATTTATTTCGTAACATGAATTATTCATTTATTTCTTAAAATAATAAAAATAATTTAACCAATTACAATATTTTACATAATAGTAGTATTCTTTCGTTACCTGCTTGTATAACGCAAAACATTATATAAAAAAAAAAAAATTTTTATTTATTAATTACTTTATTTGAAAAATATTATATACATTGTAAAGTTACAGAGAATTATTGATAAAATTAATATTAGCTACATTTGTGTAGAATGAATTTAGACATATACACTCACAGTACTTGAGCTAGGTTCACGTAAATCCGTTGCAACTAACGATGATCCGAATGTCCACAGCGTACCTTGAGAAGGTGTATCTATGGTATCAATAGTTTCCACTTTTGGTTCCATTAATAATCTCTATAAAATCAGAAAAAATACATTCTTGCAAAGAAAATATACGAGAATATATACTGTAACGAAGTTTTAAAAATAGGTTTTTCTTTTGAAGGATCCCTTTGATATAGAACACGTATATCATTTATTTATTTTTTTAACTGCACTGTTTTCTGTGGAGTGATTCACCAAGTAATTCTTAATATGAGGGTTTTTAAGAAGTAATGATTTATTTGGTGGTTTTTCAAGGCGTGATATTACATTTTTAGTGGATATTCTTTCATCCGTAAGAAGCTAATTACCTCAGATAGAATGGAATGGCCTACGCACGTGATTGAAATAAATTTAACGCAATAACTAACACAATAGCGGAATAATCATTATCTTTGATACTTGGAATAACTTTTTCCACAATGTGGAAAAAAAAAAAACTTTAAAATTTAAGGAAAAATATCGCTAATCCTCCGTGTTTAACCTCAACCCTTGGAAATTGTACAGTTCTCGATCTGGGAACTTCAGTGATGGGAGTGCAAGATCATTTAGTTTGAAGAATCCCCAACACCCCTATTTTACAGTTGTTTTTTTATCACAAGTCGTTTAAAATAATCTATATACCCTACACCATGCCTTTCTTAAATATGGTTGGCTACTCAGCAACGTTTTAAGAACATTTCCAAAATTCCTCTCCTAAACCATGACATTATTTACAAAGTCTTAGAAAATGTTGTTAATTTATGCTTCCACTCCATTCACTACTTTCTGAGCATTGCCAAAAACACTCCCTCCTCTGCCCCCCTACCATTATTCATGAAAATCATGAACTGTTTCTTTCAAGAATCTACCGGTTTACGATGATTTTTTTTTAATACGTTAAGTATAAAAATTAAAATTTGTTTAGTCGTCCAATAGAAACATCTAAGGAATCAATTGTTGATGTCTCGTGAGTCTCTGTATCTTTAATAAATTAGTTTCTAATAAATGAAATTATTATTTATTTATTTAAGTCCACTTTATATTGGGTTGTAACACATGAAGTGTCCGATTTTTTAAACCCTAATCTTTATAAAGGATTAAAACGTTGTGTGTTGATTCCAAGCAAAATATTTACCATCTATAATAAACATTTGTTAATCCTCTAGTCGCAAGCTATGTTTGTTTTTGTCCCAAGTAGGCTTACATATTTTAGTTTAATATAAATCGGGAACATGGAAACACGCAATTTCCGGATAATTTTCTTTTACGAGTATAAACTTGGTCATTCCGCGGCCCAGTCAGCAAGGAATATTAATCATGCGTTTGGCGAAGGAAGTGCTAATGAAAGAACTATTCGTCGTTGGTTTTCAAAATTTTCTTCAGGAGATACGACTTTAGAAAATCAGCCCCGTGGACGACCTCACTCATCAGTGGAGGACGAAGATCTTAAAAAGCTGTTGAAGAAGACCCTCATAAAACAGTCAGAGAACTTGCGTCAGAGCTAGGCACAAGTCATATGACAGTCTCCAGGCATTTAAAAACGATTGGATTCCACATTATACTGCCAAGAAATTGAGCAAATGCATCAAAATTTGATCAAGCAACAGCCGGCATTGGTAAACAGGAAAGGACCGATTCTGCTTCATGACAACGCCCGACCACATGTTTCAATACAGACAGTGAACAAATTAAAGGAATTGGGCTAAGAAGTCCTACCACACCCCCCATATTCCCCTGATCTATCTCCTACAGACTACCACTTTTTTCGGAGTTTGGACAACTTTTTGCGAGGAAAATTTTTTACAGATGATTTAGACATTAAAAATGCATTTTCTGAATTTCTTTCAACACGTGACACAAACTTTTTCAAAAGTGGGATAGAAAACTTGGTAAGTCGTTGGCAGAAGTGTATTGAAAATGATGGTAAATACTTTGAATGAATAATATTTCAGATTCGATCTCAATTTTTCATTTTTTTCCTGATTCTACAAACGGTCATTTCATATGTTACAACCCAATACTTTGGCTAATCGGGGCGGGTTATCTATCTACAGGAAACCACCCTTTTCTAGCCAGGGTGGGACTAAGAAATTTATTTAATTAGTCACTAAATAAATTTCTACTGCCCAGGGCGGGAATCGAACCCGCCCCTCTAGGCTTACCATACGAGATTAAGACCAACGCTTCAACTCACACGCCCAACCTGAGCCCCCAAAATGAAATTAGAAGGAACCGCTGAATCTCTTATTTCCTTTGTAGTGCTATCTACTAACAAGTACAAAACAAATATTTATGTATTCATTTTTCGGTAAACGTATTAATTTATAAAAATATAACCAAAATAAGAAAATTCATTAATTTTATATGCTACGTCTGGCAAAAATGTTAGGCACGCTCTTACATTTTTGCGGAACGATTCTCTTTCTCTTGATGCATCTTGGGCAAATGCAACGTAGGGAGTTTTATTCAGAGTTGCATTTCCGAAAGTCGGTGCAATAAACTCATTCTGCACGTTGCTACCTCTAGTCCTCATATTATTTATTAATTTCTTCTCATTGTTGTCGTTCGCAAATACATCCAAAACGTTTGCCACTGTTATCTTTTTAAACTTTGTTTTTTTCTTTTTGAACTTCTTTTTCTTTCGCTTTGCAGAAATCTGCAATAACACACTTTTCAGTTATTTGACTCACATCTGTACACAATAGTTATTGAAAAAGATTAATAAAATAGTACCTGTAATGTAGAGATTGCTCATATATCCTCTTCATAACTTTGTAAAACTTTATTGTAATTTGAACTTGGTTTCATTCAATAAAATTCACGAATGCCTTGTTAATAGTTAAATACAAAAGTTGCACTTTGTGTTAGTTGTTTATCGAAAACATTTTTAAAAATAGTGTCCATTACTACAAGAAAAACCGTTTGTAGTATAATACAATCATCAAAATGCAACTGAATACTTTATTATTTATTGTTTTAGGTTTATTTATTTGTTGCTAGTTACAGCTGTTGATTCCTTCCAAAAAAATTGTTTTCCCGCGAATACGATAGTTTGGATGTTGAAAACTCTGGCCTCGAGTGAAATTCTCTCCATTTACGAATGGAATTTCTATCGTAATGTTGGATGATCTGATGCAGAGGGAATGCAAAATCACTTATCCTTAACATGAGCGGTTTTAACGACTTGGTTAAAGCTATCCCAAAAATATCAGACGCAATGTATTCTACAAATACCTCCCTTCACCAAACAATGATAGATTATATTATATAGTATAAAGAATTGGACATTTGTCATACCCACTTGGAGGATATGGATCATTCTGCCTTTCATCACCTGATTTATTTCACAGTTTAATAGCGTGCGCCGATTTTTATTGTGTTTGTGTGTGTGTGTGTGTGTGTGTGTGTGTGTGTGTGTGTGTGAGATAGATAGATAGATAGAGAGAGAGAGAGAGAGAGTTTTTATATAACTATAGAGCCATTCAAACCTCTTCGTTAAGGACACCCAGAAGTGATTTCTTCTTGAGTTCTGATGCTGAGTGGTGCTCAGATTCATCTTCTTGATTAGAGTGTCTCCCCAGAGTAGCCAAAGCATCTGGGATTTCTGGAAGTACCACTGGTAATGCACCACTGCTGAAACAATAAGCAATATATAAATGAGGCCGTGATAACATTAGCAAAGAGAATTTTATTTTTTTTACAGGAAGTTTATGTAAAAATCTAATAGTGATACAATATTTTTAAATCCTTTAAAATGTAGGCACCACTTGACTTCCTTGTACTCCTTTTAAATGAAGTCCGTCATGCAGGGATGCGTAAACTAAGCAGATTTCCTACGTACTGGTTTTACACACTAGTGTACAATAATAATTTAATAATTGAGTTAAGAGTAAATGTATAGAACAGCAATCGTAGAACATCAATACCTTAACAATACTTGTCCATGACATTTTTCAATCCAACTCATAATAACGGAGATTTTCGAATTCCCCCTCTCTAACTGTTCAGTCGTACTTCCGCTTACTTAGTTCACTAACCGGCCGTACATCAGGAGGTCGCCGTAGGCGGTGGCCAAGGGCGGAAACTGCAGCGCTAGCGTACAGGACGAAGCGCCCGCTTTTAGGCTGAGCGGCCATTGTTGATTCTATTGTCCATATGTGGGTATATACTTGTGTTCTGCTCCACAAAAAGGTGAACATAGTTCGGCTCCCGCAGCTCTTGTATTCAGAAAGGATCCCCGCATCGAAGGTAGAGACCTCCGCTAACATTCTACCTCAGTTAGAAGAAGGAATCTGATTTGGAACACAAATAAGGCTGGAAGGAAAATCCGCCTCATGGAAAGTATATTTTTCTCGAAGGTACCTCTTTCTTTACTATAATGCTAGCATTATCGACGTGAACAATCAAATGAGTACTCATGATATAGGACATTTCAATCATTTTCTAGTGTATATATAGTATTGGCTTGCCGCTAAGGTTTACAAACAAAACAAAGGGTAGCCATTGTGTTTTGTCTATGTTTTACAGTCATTTTTCATAAAGTTAAAGCTTCTTTATTTTCATCACATATTTATCAATAAGTGTTAATGTTTGTTTCATTAGTTTTAAGGCTAGTTCCTAGGTTTATATTTTATCAGGTTTAAATTGTTTCAAATAAGTATCATTTTGTTCTAATCTATCAGAAGGCTCATTACTATAAAGTTTATGTATATACTATCACTCATTCAATATATTTTGATTCTTTGGAGAACTCAAATAGTGGCTTGTATTATTCGCAATCATCTTTCCAAAAAAATAGTAAATACTTCGGTATAATCAAGGTGAGGAAATTATCTCTTTTATTAATTTTATTTCAGTCTAATGCTTTCTTATTATTAACACACTAACCGTGCTAACCGCACGCCCTAACACTAACCATTAACTAATATGATCTTTAGTGTCGAACGAAACAGTTAAATATCGAGTGAAGAATAGATCAAATAAGTATTTTCGCGGTAAGAACGTAAAATAATAAATGATGACGTCAAAGTACAATGAGATACAAACATGTATCTCACAAAGTAAAAGTTCAATGAAAGCAATATTTGTTATTAAAGCCTAGAGTAAAGTGGTTCATGACATAATGGTTATTGTTAATATGACGTGAGAAGAGTGAGGATTTACTGAAAACTAAAAAATTCAAATATTCTGGTTAAAGTTTGGTTCTATAAATTTCTTCGATTCGACCCCCGGTCCGATCAGCCATTAACGGAACTTGATGCTTTACTTTTGCATGAAACGCGTAAATTTCGAGTTTGGTAACGGCAAGACCAAATTGTGACTGCGGTAGCAGACAAGCATATTCTTCTTTCGCTTTTAACGTGTAGCCATTAGAAATGCAAACTTTTCGGCCTGAAACTTCAATTGAAGTTTTAATTAAGGAATTTGTATTCCATTACACAGCAGAGAATACTTGTTTCATATTTAATAAATGCACAGCCAACTTTCTGATCTTGTTCACTTACATATGGTTTCGATTGGTATCAAGTCTATGTGAGGATATTCCAAAAATTTGGTGGATCCAAAAATTTGGTGTTGGTTTAGACCAGGTATGGGCAACCTTTGACATGTGGGCCAAACTTTAATGTGCAAATACGTTCGCGGGCCGCTTTTAAAAGTAGTGAATTTTAAAGTAGTGTTTAGAAATTATACGACAATGCAATTAAAATACAATTTATTAAAATAACAAAATGAAATAACAAAAAATAGGTACAAAATTATAATTAAATCGTAAAATTTGGAATTATTACAAACAACGTAAGTTAAATAGCGACACCGAAATCAATGGGACTTGTATTTCGGAAACTAATCCATCGATGTTTGGATTAATTCCACTGATACAAAGACGTAAAGAATTTCCCAAATTATCGTCAGTCAGCCTTGTACGATGTTTTGATTTATTAACTTTCATCATTGAAAAGACCTGTTCGCATTTACTATTATTACGCACAAATCTCTCCTTTATCTTCCTCATTTGTAGTAAGTAGTTTAATATTTTTGTTGAATTGGGTTTTTCAAAATGTCTCGCGGGCCGGATTAAATCTTACAGCGGGCCGGTTGTTGCCTACATATGGTTTAGACCTGTAATATTACGGTGATGAATGAAATTTTCGTCATCATATATTCTGTTCATTCTAGTATTTGGTTAAAACACAAATGTAAAAAAAAAAAAAAGTGGGGCTCAGGTTACCCATGTGAGTTAAAGCGCTGACATTAATCTCACACGGTAAGAGTGGCGAGTTCAATTCCCGCTTGAGCAATAAGAATTTATTTAGTGACGGAATTGATTAAATAAAATTCTTAGTCCCACCCTGGCTAGAAAAGGGTGGTAACCTGTAGATAACCCGTCCCAATTAGCCTTAGTTGCAAAAAGTGGACGTTAATAAATAATTTAATTTAGTTTAATTTAAAAGACATACATAGGATCTGCTATTTTACAACTTGCATCGAATGAGGCCTGCCTGATTATTGGTTCCAATATTTCTGGTGTCGTACTTATTTAATTACGCATTGAAAGATATTGATACATAACGCGAAGTCGAAGTTTAATTTTTTTTTTCAAATAATATGTATGTATATTATTACCTTAACTGGATTTGATTATAAATTACGCCATGAATAAGTAGTATACGAGTGAAGTAGTTGCCTTTGGTAATAAAATTACAGACTAAATGACTTAAGTCTAGAGCGCTTTCACCCTTATCAGAGTTTATAAGCCACCATGATCCAGAGATAAGTGTGAGTCGAGGGGGCGCCGTGTGTCCTATTTAAACATGGCGAGCGGTGCATTTAAATATTAAAGCAGTCCTGAATGTGGTTCGGAATTCTGCAGCAGCTGGGTCCACGCTAGTTGAATCTTGAGCCAGGCGCACAATGAATATTTCCACTCCATTCTCTCCCTCCAGCTCATATCTATGGCCGCATTTAGTTTTCATATTCATTGAATAGTCTTACAGGGCCCTCCCATCGATTTTATACAAACATTCCTAATTATTTATTCACATTGAGAAGAAGAATTCGGCACTGTTATCAAAAAGCAACATTCGCACACATAGGACAAGAGTTGTCCAGTGCTTCACCGTATACTCAACTATAAAAAGAAGTTCATTTTTAAAAATATATTTTAATATTTAGTATTGAAGGCAATAGTATTCATTATGCATTGACTATTTTAGTGCCGAACGACGATATCTCGCTGATTGCGTCACTTGCGAACTATATATCGTCGTGCAAGTGTTGGCTCTAAGTTTAGTTCTGTGTTTCAAAAAAGTCCGTCACGCAGGGGCTGCGTTAACAAAGCAGATT
The DNA here is from genome assembly GCA_019009955.1 of Riptortus pedestris. Lineage (NCBI taxonomy): Eukaryota > Metazoa > Arthropoda > Insecta > Hemiptera > Alydidae > Riptortus > Riptortus pedestris. Next base: position 92,367,231 of record CM032232.1, read on the forward strand.
TCCCACGTGCGCCACGTCTTTACATGTATCTCAAAAAGCAAAAGTTTAATAATAACAATATTTGGTATTTAAACTTCAAATAAGTGTTTCATATAACATATGTGACATAACAGTTAATATGACATGTGTACGAGTGGGGGTTTACTGATGGTCGAATACTAAAAAAATATCTTGCTTTATAATCAATTTAACGAAAAAACCTATATGACATCATATATAGAACAGTTAATTTTCAATAAAATTTGCTCTGTACACTTTTTCGATCAGACGTATAATAAAGGAGCTACCTCCAATTTTCGAAATCCCCCCTTTTAAACTCTCCCTCTCCCCTATTCGATTTTAGCTGTTAAAGAACTTGGTCTTTATGTTTAAATAAAACGTTTGAATATCCAGTTTGGTTACGATCAAATTAACAAAACGACAGCTAGAGCGTTAACTGACAAAGATCGACCTCATTTTTGTCATCTCCTTGAGAGGGTAGGATTTGGACAGGGATTCGCCGACCTTCACTTGGAAGGTGCTGCCGTGGAGAAAGGAGTCGAGCATGGCGAGGAGTTGAGGGGGACAACCATGCTCTTGTAGGATGGTGAGGAGTTTGGCGTGGTCGACGGAATCGAAGGCCTGAGGATATCATCGCCGTGACAATATTCCGGCGGACGTTGTAGGCGGTTTTGGTGTACAGATGGGATAGGGGGTGGAACCTCCTAGGTAGGATTCATTTACCTAATAACTCTATAAATGGTTGAAATTCAATGATTGCAATTAAAAACAATATTTATTAGAACTTATTCTTTCAGCTGGTTGGTGCTAAAGCACTCAATGTATACGCTAGAGCAATTAGGTAGAAGATCGACACGGGATAGGTTCTCGCGACCTATCTGTTTATGACAGTTATCAGAAAGTTCACGTCACATCGTGGGCCAGTGCGACGAGACTAAAATCTCACTACTATTCTTTCTTGGTCGTCTGAAAAAAAAAAATTATTCTTTCTTGCATGTGAATGTTTGAAACCGCCGACTTTGTCGTTTCATTTTCTCTCACAGCAGGGTGCATTTTGAATTTCTGCATATTGACGTTTGGATTTATGAGCATTTTTCCAAGCCATAGTAAATTCGTCAAATCCCTCCGGTTATGTTTGCAAAAGTTAATATATAAATGAATTTCCTTTGGTTCTTTTGAGTTGTCAGTTACGTCGTTAGTTACGTCTCCGAAGCTCTCCGTGGGTGATGGGTGTCTTAGACCCTCTCGTACCAATAATTCCCAACTCTGTTTTAAGTTTTAAGATTTTAATTGGAGGCTAACATACTACCAAAAATTGAATTGATACATTAATAAGTCTATATATTAAGAAAAAATATTCAATTTACTAATTCAGTGGGTTTATACAAACGCAGTTTCTTGAACTTCGTGTTAATATGTAAAAACGTGCAGCAAATCTTAATTCAATTTAAAAAGACAGTTTAAGTGCCCATTTATATCTTATCTGGTGCTCCATACAGTGATGTGAGTCAACCAATTAACGAAATATATAGGTAATTTAAAATAACTTCAGAATGGTTCCTTCATTCTTCTCTGAAATTAGAAACTAAAGATTCTGAGAATTACTATAATAGGGGGGGGGCATGTTCGTAATATGTTACTATCGGTTTTTGTTATTACCTGTGATAAATCCAAGTATTCTTACCTACCTATTATCTTCCGAATGAGAGGTTAAGAGAGAATTTTGAACTGGAAGTTCTCTTTTGACTTCCAATTCTTCAGTAGATGGCTCTTCGTCAGACCTGAAATAAATATTCCATTTATTGTCAGATATAACTATGAGGCATAATTTATTTTTTTCATTTCAGTTAACATAGTTTCAGATCTACAAATTCAGTGTAATGATCTATGTTAATAAAGGCGTGTGCTATTAATTACTTTAACAGTCCTGTTCCATATCGTTTAATTAAGTACAAAGTAATGCCATATTCTTGCTCCTATAGATTTATAGTATTTTTCATAATACCTCCATTCATTTAGAACAACATATTAAAGAAGGTTCCATTAATTTGGACAATTTTAATTTATCAAAGTTTGGAATATGGATTCATAGTAACATAATTAACTGTCAATAAAAAATTATACAAATAATTTTAGGTGTTTTTAGTAATATATATATGTTTATTTGGGGCGAGCGTATCAGAATAAATAACTTGCATTAATTAAAGGTGTAATAGTTAAGATTACTCAGAATGTTTTTTTAGTATCGGTCAATTAAGCTCCGTAGTTTTCTAATAACCTACATTGTCTTATGCGGAAGTATGAACTATTTTAATAATGAAACAGTTTGTCTGTTTCTGTTTTCTGTTCCATTCCTGTTTTGCGTTCCATTTCTGTTTCATGTTACTTTTTTATTTTTCATGTTACATTTCTATTATGTTGTTTTATGTTCGTTTAAATTAATTTTGTTTCGTTTCGTTTTTTGTTGTTGTTATTTTCTTAATTTTATACAGTTATTTTTCCTCGAGCAACATCGCCACAGCTGCGAAGCTCCAAATAAATAAATAATAAATATTTTAACAATAATATCTAGAGACTCAGTATATTATTTATTATTCAGTTCTAACAAAGTAGTTTCTGATTTTTGAATTCGGTCCTGTTTTTTATATTATGAAGCGTTAAAAATTCTCTGTCTTTTAATATGCTGATATTTGATCAGTTTTAAAAATAAAAATGGATAATCTTTGTCTCGTCAGACTTCTAAATTCAAGGCTTATCTATCAATACGGTTTTGATTAAAGAGCCTTCGTTGCGTATTGAGGGACAATTAAAAATAAAATATAGCTGTTAATGGGCAGGAGTCGAACCAAAAAAAATATTAATTAAGTTAACATTAGAGACTGGGCTCAACTGTGGCAATAATTTGGTGCATTATCAGGTACATACTTAACACTTCTTTGAATAGGCGTTTTTTTTTTTAATAAAGCAATAAAAATATTCAATTATATTTCACTTATTCTATCAGGAGGTAATTTCCAAGGAAAAGCGTCAAAACGAAACAATTCAAAGAAAATAAATCTGTCTTTTTATAAAAAGTACGTATAGACGAGTGGTTTTGTTTCTAGGCTTCAATCTTTTAAGAGCTTTTTATTTGTTTTTAGCGAATATTCATTTTAGACTCGTTCTATTCTGTTTTCGTAATTTTATTGAAGGTACAATAGTTTAAAGCCAAAAGATAAAAAACAAACGAAATAGTTTCCACTTATTAGTTGCTCAACGTGTTTAACGTCCATTATGACACTCTACAGCCGGCACGATGAGTTAATCCAGGAAATGATGATGATAATCAATAAGAAGAAGGCTATTAAAATGCTGTATACAATTGGCTTTACTATAAACCAGTCGCCAACTTACAATCAGTAAGTCAATTGCCCACTCGAGGTAAACGTTACCAAGTTTAAATAACGACTACAAGATTAGTTATTAATTGTATATACATTAAGTAACAATTTACAAATTATATCATAATGATTACGATTTCCATGGAACTATTATGTTATATTCAATTAAAATATCTGACATTAAATTTTATGATCACTTTTCGCAAAGAAGATGCAATGTACTGATTACTCCATAATTTATAGCTATAACGGGACAAACAACACCTCTTCACACATCTGTTATTCGAAAGATTGCACCAAATACCCATCTATATGCCAAGAAGATGGCAAAAATGAAGCTCTACATTAAAGAGTTTTATGTAAGATGTAAGATTAAGTTCGTTAATGTCTGAAATAAAACAAGGATTAGTGGAAGTTTAAAGAAATAAGAAAAAAGAAAAAAAAAGATTTATCTCCTTGCAGTGAGGCGAATAGAAAAAGAAGTTATATAACCAATCTTCTCAACTATGTCATATCCTCCAATTGTTGTTCTAAAACATTGCCAAACTCATAAATGAATGCATTAATTTTTGGGGTAAGTCGAAGGTCTTTTTCAAGCTTTAATACGGCATATTTGATTTTGTATTAAGGACCAACCTATTTGATTTTGTATTAGATTTATTTATTTAAAGACTTCACATCGAAGGCGAAGTCAAAATTTGTACAAAGTGAAATAATAACAAAGGTAAACTAAATAAGAGATAATAACAATACCAATAACAAGAAAAATAGCAAAAAAGAAAAGTAAAATAAATAAACATTTTATAAATGAACCTAGTTCTAAATTCAAGAATCAGAATAATAATAAAAAGAAAATTGGTGATGTGCATAGTTGGTGAACGATCAATAGGAAATGAATGGCTGAAAATGGTACCCTATTTGAAGTATACAGACGTATCAATGAACATTCTGTGCTCGATATAAGCATAGATGTAAAGTATACATTTATTGATAGCTAAAATTCAACCAGTAGGAGGGGGTGGGTTTTGAGGAGGGAGGGGTGATTAATAGTCTGAGTATCCGTTATTATTAATCAGATCCAAATATGTTATATAACTAAGATTATTAACAACAATATACTCGTCATCATCAATATTGTTATTACTCCTACTCATGTCATTATGTCTTAATGCAAATATATCACTAAATATATATATCTCCTCTTACACCGGTTGAGTTAAAGCGTTGACCTTTATCTCACATGGTAAACCTAGAGTGGCAAGTTCGATTCCCGCCTGGGCAAAGGAAATTATTTAGTGACGAAATTCATTAAATGACGTCCTAAAATCCCACCCTGGCTAGAAAAGGGTGGTAAATTGTAGATAACCCGTCCCGATTAGCCTAAGCAAAAAGTGGACGTTAATAAATAATAATGTTAAATGTGAACAGATACGATCGGCTTGTTATTCCAACCAGAGTGAGTTTAGTTAGCATTAACCACCTGTGAAACGGACATTTAGTCTAGCCAGCTTGGGAGTTTATTTAGTGAGCTCGCCATTAAATACATTTCTACTGCCTAAACCACGACTCATGATTTACCCAGTGAATTTCTACTCCCGTCCTAACTCAAATGGATTACCTCTATAATTAATTTCAAATTAATGTTAATTAAGAAATTCAAAAACGTTTATTAATGAAAATTGAACTCACATTTTGTGTAAAGTTCCTTGAGGGTCGCCTTCTTTTAGCCGTAGCAGATGTATGCGGGTAACTTCATCGAGACTATCATTTGACAAATCGGTGCTGTCTGAAAACCATTCATCTTCATTAATCCTGTAAATAATTACACAATAATTAGTGATGATTGCATTGTATACATGCGCATTATCAAGTACTGGATCCCGATGAATTTGTTGTTCTTTAGCTTCATGGGTAAATGAAAACAGTGCACGTTAGTTGAGATACAGGTTATCCTGTAAAAGCCCATACATAAAGTGTACATGCTGCTCAAACATTGTGTGAGTGTCTGCACGTATGTATATATATATATATATATATATATATATATATACTAGATAACCCGGCAAACGTTGTTTTGCCTTATAAATTATTTCTAGTTTCTAGATAAATTCTAGTGTAGAGAAAAAGTCACTTACTTATTATAAGTGTGTAAGTATGTGGTATATGCGTGAAATAGGCATGGAGCGCTATGAACGATAAGGGAATATAAAAGTAACAAACGCCAAACAATATTATTTTTAAGTTATTATAGTTTATTTCTTAAAAGTACATATCACATATTAATTACTACAGTAACACTAACAAACAACATCAATCTTTTAATGCTATAGCGTGAACAATATTTTTTGTTAGCCCATCTTTAGCGAGCACAAACAAACTGGATGGTTTACCCACTCGAGAGCATGCTACGTACAATGCCAATGTCTGTGTTGCTGATATTTTTAATAAATGATTGTCCGCTATTATCGGGATTTCTTCGACGATATATTGGATATCCGTCGGTTTTGTTATCGTATCATTAGTGAAATCTTTAGGGAAATTTTTAGTACATTTTCCATCTGCCGTGCAAGGCGATGAACGATGAAGAGTACCGCATGGACCATGGATCATGTCTGCTGTAACAATATCAAACAGTACTTGGTCAGTAGACGGATCTGGAATTTCCCCAGAAATGATACTATCGATTTCTTCAGGACTATTTACTAATAATAATAATATTTACTATTATGCATATATCAGGATTAAACTTTAATAATAAAAATAAATGTTTATCTTCATAAAAAAAAAATTAGATTTGCCATAAGCTAAGGGAAATTTTAATCGAAGTACAGTTAAAACCACTATAATTGATCAGTTATCGAGCGGGATGATAATGATTAAATGACTAAAATGGCTATAAAAAAATAGGGGTTGGTGATAAAAAAGTAAAAATTTAGGGTTGTATGTATTTTTTAATGCCACATTATAAAAAAAATAAAAACAAAAAATTTCGTCCAAAAATTAAAAATAAAATTAGGGGGGGCGAACAACCCTTATCAATTAGGGGTAAGAAAAATAGATAGTAGCCGATTCTCAGATCTACTGAATACGCATATAAAATGTGGTAAAAATCGGTAAAGCCGTTTCGGAGGAGTACGCTAACTAACATTGTGACATGGAAATTTTATATATTATATATAATATATATATATATATATATATATATATATATATATATATATATATATATATATATATGGGAAATTTCCAAATTACAGATTTTCATTTATGAAATTTGTAATTGGGGCTATCATTTTAAACAATAGCCTTACGGATAGAAGTAAACAAGTATAAATTCATTTGTCATAATTTTCTAACTTTCCTGGATATCTTCTTGCGTTTATTTGGTAAAATAATAATGCGTCCTTTTTTGCAGGACTGGTCATCTGCAGGTTTCTTCTGTTTTGTAGCCAATATGAAACTAGGGTATTCAGTCTGTCATTTGTTTGCTAAAAATCAAAATCCTTTTGTCCAAGCAGGAATCAAACCTATAGCTCCTGGTCTCTTGACAACCCTGAGTTTTTTAGATTTTTTAAAATTCTTTTGCGAAGTGTCGTTTAATGTATTTTCATCTGTATTTTAATTATTTTGCGTTTTAATTGTAATGTTGGAGAAAACAATTCTATATTTGGTATTTGATAAACGGATAACACTAAACTGTGATTGAAGAAAAAGTAGTGTATATATACTTTTTCTATATTGGATCTTGTTTTTTTTCAGGAAATAATTAACAAACTGAAGATCCTAGTTTTATATTGGCTACAAAACAGTAGAAACCTGCAAATGACCAGTCCCGCAAAAAAGGACTGTTAAAGTACGCATTATTATTTTTATATTTTTAGTATTTATTATTTACTTATCCTCAAGGCTATTGTTTAAAATTGTAGTATGTAAGTACAATGATCATACATGTAATTGGGAAATGAAATTTATTTATTAAGTCCACTTACACTATTAAGCCTATCTGGGAAAATTATCGAAAAGTTACCACACTTTTCTAGCCGTGGTCGGACTAAGGATTTTATTAATGAGTCCGTCTTATTGCTCCAGACGAATCGAAAACACGACTCCAAGGTTTTCCAAGAGCAACATCTTTTTACTCTCATAGCTAACCTTCGCTCTTTGTATTGAAATATAAAATACTTAGTGACCACCAAGGATATAATGCAAGTTATATAACGCAACATCGATTTCCTAGTTTCGTTCACAAATAGTATTAATGTAGCGTACAAAGTCTTCGTTGCTTGATATTAAGTACTAGGAGAGGGTGATTGTGGCTTAAAAAACTTTGTAAGCAAGAACACAGCTCATACCTTCATCAATACTTATTAATATAAGGTTTAAGATCTCGTAAATAAATATATTTCATGTTTCGTTTAGTACGAATCGTCCATAAGACCACTTAATTGCGAGAAAAGACAATAAAAGAGAGACAGAGTAAAATGATTAATTATCCAACAGTTGGAAGTAGCTCAAGAATTAGGGCAATAACAAGATAGAACAATAGACAATATAATTCATTTATTGTCTAATTTGCTGGGTAAACCTCCAATGCCGATTCAAGTCTATTGACATGGAGAAATCAAGATGAATTACTTATTTTTACAGCAATCATAGTAATACAATAGTTGGTTTTAATAGTCAAATACTACAGGAATACGTGCTAACGACTAATGATAAATTGTTAAAAATTAAATGTCCACTTTATTCGACAATGTGACTAAAATCCGTTGAGGATTATTTATCCGTAATCACACTTTTCTAGCCTGCATGTGCTTCATTTTTGTTGTTTAATTTGGCACGTGATCAGATTTAGATAAAAATAGATACGAAAAGAGGTGAGTGATAAGCGAGAATGGTTAAATGTTAAACAATGAGGAAGAGATGTCTTAAGAGAAGGACTCTTGAAGAAAATAAAATAAAATAAATGGAATCTAGACCACCAGGCCCTAAAAAACTCTTCATTGCCTCTAAATAATAAATAAAATAAGTTAGCATTACAAGCATAATGCTGACGTTTCTTAATTTAAATAAATATATAAAATAGGCTCTTATGTTGTGCTTACGCACAAAACAAATGTAGCATGTTTTATCTGAATGTGCTTTTTTATTCTTCATCTCATAACATAAAAACAAAAGTCCATATCCTATGAACTCATAAAACATCTTCAACAACTAGTAAGGAAGCATCATGGCAGCCTTCCGACGTCAAGTGGAGCCACTCATTATAGTTTAGGTGCAATAACTGAAGGACGACTACGTCCCAAGTTGTACCAAAATCTCTTAATTTTGTAACAATCTTATAATAACACTTTGTGTAAAATACTTATGTATTGGTCCAAATAAATTTTCTTTCTTCTTCTTCTGTCGGGAGAGGAAGTTGGCATAGCAACATCATAAAACATCTGTTTACACCTAACCTATATCTTAGCCAAAGCGATATCAATATAACAATCTTTCATTATAAAATTGACTCCATAACATCTTCCTCTTCATGAAGATGAGATGCGGTAGTAAAGACCTCTTCTTCATGTCCGGAAGAGCCTTCTATTACGAAGGTACCTCCTTCACAGCTCCTCTCCTCTTCCTTCTGGACTAAGATGCCTTCCAGCCAGGGGTCGCCTCGAGTCTGAGGGTGTCTCCTCTCCCAGACCTTCTGGAGCGGAGGCAAGGGTCAAAGTCCCCGGTCCTAGGCTGATTTCTAGACTGTCTTCAGTTCCTCCCATCTCCACCACTCCCCTTAGCACTTGAGGCTTAAGGAGCTCTGGGTTTGTTGGTAGTATTTTGTTCTACTCATAAATAGCCGTACTGGGCTCAACTCGTATAACCTGGAGGGGTGTATTTCTCCATTCTAACGGAGCACTAAAGAAATCACCTTCTTCCTCATTAACTTTCTTGCGTATATTTTTAAAGATTTTAACCCCTGATTCGGCTTTTCCATTTGCTTGATGGTTACAACGGTGAAGAAAAGAATAAAATGGAATAAAGACCACCAAGCACAAATAATTCTCGTCAGTTCAGTGTCTCGAAACTATAAAGAAAATATCTCTGGAATATGCTGGATGGTAGATGAACCAATTGATGAGGATCAATAAAAAGGCCTTGTCCTATACTATTGTTTTTAATTTTATGCAAAGTGCACTTTCGGGGGAGTCACCCGGTGGTTGATGTCCTGGCTACAGAGCCTATAATCAGCAGAAGAAAGTGCACTTCATAAAATTAAAAAGAATAGTTTAAGACAAGGCCTTTTTATTGATCCTCATATAAATAAAATATGTTATCTTTTAATATAAATATATCGAAATGACTCTTCTGTAAATGTAACAAGTAAATGATAATACAAGATACATGTTATAGTAGTCTCACCGAACAGAACCTAATCTATAAAAAATAAAAAAAATAGATAAAAAAAAGCCAACAAAGATTTCCTTATTTGACGTAGCGAGGAATATCTCTATCCTGACGCACGGAGTACCATGAACTCAGATAAGTAAAAGGTGTGGGGACATAAGAGGAATAGAGCTCAGATGCAAGTTGCCGCCCTCCGTTCTCACGATGGGAAACAAGTCTTAGGGGTAGAAAAGGAAGAAAAAAGGAATGGGAAAAAATACAAGATATCCAGCTAACAGATAAGATTTGTGAATGGCCTCTAAAACCTCTTCATTCAGCCTTCGACAGACGAGTTCAAAGCCCTTCTTATTAAGGTCACAGCTTTACGGCCCGTCCTTGATATTTTAACCGAGATTCATTATATTTGTGATTTTTAATTTTTTTCTTCTTATTTTTAAATTAATATTCTTTTTGATTTCAAACAACATTTATCTCATTTTTTTCTTCTTCCCATATAAGACTTCTTATTTTGACATTAAGAAAACAGAAAAAGAAAGATATTACGACGTAATATAGAGTCAACGTTGAAATGTTTCTTGTCATGCTAAGAACCAGTATCTTCAACTAAATTTATGGCTACATTTTATTAATTTAAGCGCATTAATGAAGCATAAACGACTTCTATAAGAATATATAGATCAAAATTATATTAAACAGGTTAATCATCATCATCAGTAGTCCTAATAAAGCTATGAGCGGGGCCTTTAAACAAATAGAACGTAGAATATATTTATTTGACCATTAAGAATTTTTAGTTTCTGATTAAGGCAATATTTTATCATAAAGTAATTTTCAACTTACAACTTCGTATAAACATTATGACTATAAAATAAATTAGCTAAGTAGTTTGCATTTTTTGTATATTGAACAGAATATATAATTACAGCCTATATTTGTTATGTACTCATTGTTTGTTTTTTTACAGAATATTAATTACAATAAATATTTTGTTTTTCACAGCCCAGGAAACTGTAACTTTACAACCCATATCCCTTCAATAATATTTACATGGTTTTATGTATCAACTACTTTCTTTTACATTGAAACATTATTTAATACGCATTTAATCAAAAATGAAACATAAAAACAAAAAATGAATACCAGGGGGATATATAAAGAGAAAAAAAATGCGATGTAAATTGTATTTTCATTCTAAGCCCATTTTTTTTTATAGCTGTATTATTACAGAAATGCTATAAATACCGTCTTTTAATTTTGACTTAAAACGATTTGACCTACAACGGTATTTAAACACCAAACTCTTTTATTTAATAGCGAGTAAACAAAGTGAAATAACCGTACTAATTCTTTCCTCGTGTCATGGTGACTTTGTAATTAAATCCCTATATCAATGCTCTCATGTATTGACAGTAATATTGACAGAACACTAGCGAAAAGCTGGAGTTCAATACGATGCCTATAGATTCAGAAATTATATTGACCTTTTAATTTATAACTAGAATATTTATTCCCAATAATAGTCTAGATACACATGTTGTCTTGAAGACTGCCAGACATAATGGGATTAAATAGAACATTGTAGGTAGAGGAAAAATGGCCAGAATTCCACAGTAACAACGTTTTATTGAAGCGGCAGAGGGTTTCCGATGAAGGGCCCGAACTTCCTGGATGTTGACCTGACAGGGATTAGGATCAGACTCCTAGCACTGACGATGATGTACTGCATCGAAAGCGCTCTCTCGCTTCAATAAAAACTCCATTTCTAAGGTTGATGAATTTTCCCACAAATCAAAACAGTTAGGAAGATACCGTTGATTCAATTAGTTAAATCACTTATTTTATTCGTTTCTTAGTTAAATACAATAATTTAAATGATATGCAGTGAGAGTGATATTTTATTAACGATATTAGCAGATTTCCCTTGTTGGGAAATCAGCTATTGAGGTTGTACTCATGACGGGATTTTCGAAATTTTTCTTCAAATGTCCTACCTAGGAGATGGCGAAAATAAGGTCCGTTCAAAACTATATATATATATATATATATATATATATATATATATATATATATATATATATATATATTTGTCTGTTACTGCTCTAGCGGTCGCAATTTTTGTTTGATCGTTACGAAACTCGATATTTAACCGTTTTATGTAAAAAGACAGATAAAGTTCGTTAACGGCTGAAATCGAAGTAGAGGGAGGGGGGGTTTAGAGGGGAGGATTATCGAAAATACATAATATCTCCATTATTATGCTTCGGATCGAAAAATTGTATAGAACCAATCTTATTGCAAATTAAATATACTATAAATGTTGTTATATACATTTATTAACTGAGATATTTACATTTTTATTAAATCTGGGCGGCTAACGGTCGTGGCTTGCCCGCCAAAAGCTAGTTCTGCCGTTTCCTTGACTACTCGGCTCTCGTGAAATTTCTCTATTGTAAAACTTCGCGTGGGAAATCTGTTTAGTTTACGGAACCCCTGCGTGACGGACTTTTTTATTTTCCTGTTACAATTGTTTGCGAGTGCGTGAGTGTGTTTGATAAATTGAGGGCCAAGTTTGGTTTTAAAAATCCCCATGCTCTGCTACAATGCCATAACAAAATACGTTGCGATATCTCTTGTGTCCTTCAGTAAGCACTTCAGTAAATTATGTGTGAGATAACCAGCAATTAAAAGTGAAATAGTCAGTAGACCTCCTCAGACTTCCGTTGGGTTAAATTATTAGTTTTTCTTCTGAAAAATAATGTCCCACATTCATGGTACACATACGAAATGTAGAAAGAAAGGCTAATGTAAAATTCAACTTGGGGAAACCTGCTAGTTAGTTCAACAAATAACATATGGGATACATAAATAATTGGCAGTTAGCGCCCCTTCGTGTTGTATTTTTGACTAATTTTGTTATGAAGGATCCGAACTATTAACCTCATTTTCATATTATAAAGTAACTAATTGAGTTCATTTCATGACGTCGGATTACAGAATAAAATTAAATATTTATCACGAGTGTAAGAAGCTGATTAGGATTTAATTAATTTCACGAGTTATTTTAGGGTATAAAAGTTAAATAAAAAAAAAAAAGTAAGTTATTTCCAAATAAACCATTTAAAACCGTAACTGGAGAGTGGCGGTTTACTTACATTTAATTAGGCTGAAGTTAATGACTTCCAAGATATTCGTCTTGCTCAAACAAGCCTGCATGTTTTGACTGGAAGCCTACTCTACTTATATATTAATAATATTCCATTTTCTTCTCATAGTTATACATTATAAATAACAATAATGACACTGTGAAGTTTTTTATGAAGTTATAAACACTTCAGTCCCGCATCTTCAATAGTTACACCTGGTTATAGTTTTAACATTTCGTTTAGTTGTATATCCAGGGCTAATGAATGACCTCATTATGGACTGTCAGCTGGTCAGAGCTAATCTTGTGCTTCCTTTAAGGTAGTTACCTTGAAATCTTTTTCCTCCAGGTGCCTATGATGTCCTAGATATCTGTAGGACAGATGGCCTATCATCTAGCAACAGCTATGGCCATCATTTCCTTCGCTAATTATACACCTATTGCTTCACTCATATTTAAAAAGATTATAGTCGTTCATAGCTGCGATTATATTTCGTCTCATTCAGAGAACTATCAAAACAAATATCAACTTTCTCCAACATGCAGCTTGTTTAATAGTGAATTTGACACTTTTCACTGAGTGAAAACGAAGCAGAACAAGCTGACGGGTGACTGTTTTCACTGATTCTTGTACTTAATTCATTAAAAAGTACAAACAGCAACAGCTCATCTATTCATAAGCCAGTTATTTAAAAAGTCCGTCACGCAGGGGCTGCGTAAACTAAGCAGATTTCCCAAGTAAAGTAATAAAATAGAGAAATCTCCATACGAGTGACAACAGTTACAGAAACGGCCGAACTAGCTTTCGGAAGCGACCATAGCTTGTCCGTTACATATAATAAAAATGAAAATATCTCGGTTAATATTCAAGATAGAGAATAAATATATATAACAGTATTTATAGTGAATTTGCAATAAGATTGGTTCTATACAGTTTTTCGATCCGACGTATAGTAACAGATATTTCGAATTTTTGAAATTCCCACCTATAAACCCCCCTCCCTCCCTCCCACTAGTGCGATTTCAGCCGTTAACGAAGTTGGTGTTTCTTTTTATATAAAACGATTAAATACCGAGAATGGTGACGATAAAACAAAAATTGCGAGCGCTAGAGTGTTAACAGACAAATATATATATATATAGTTTTGAAAGGACCTCATTTTCGTCATCTCCTGAGTAGGAGCGATGGACATTTGAAGAAATTTTTCGACAATCGTGTGTGTACGTCCTCAATAGCTCCCTTAAGGGAAATCTGCTAAAAAGCACACACAGCATCAAATCATCTAGTCATTAGTAGGTTATTTAAATATGACATAACTAATTAAATAAACTTAATAAAAAATGACTAACGACGAACAATTAAATTCAGGAGCAAGCCTAATTTTGTTTGTCCATAATTCATAAGTTATTGAATTTTATATTTATTTATTTGGTTATTTATGATCCGCATCAATGGCAATTAGCATACTAGTCCTGTCCAATTATAACTACGGTTAACTAATGAAATCCAAAATATTTTATCTTTCAATTCAGGTTAGCCATGTGAGTTAAGGTGGTCTTAATCTCAGTTGGTTGAGAGTTCGATTCTCACTTGGACAATAGGAATTTATTTTGTGCCGAACTCTTTAAATAAAATCCTTAGTCTCCCCATTCTGGCTGGAAAAGGGTGGTGACCTGTAGAAATCTTCATAGCCTATCACCACAAACTGTTCGTAATTAAATAACACTTAACGTTTTATCTTTAACTTAAAGTGTTTTAATAAGTGGTGAAATGACTATTTCCTTGATAAATGCTTCTCAGTGGCTCAGTATTTAAAATATATCACGGATTCATTATTTTCATTAAATTTCACTCAGAATATTTATACTTTTCATTTATTAAAACGTGTTATTATATAATGGCTGCTATTTGTCAAAACTCCCACGTTTTGGGCATATATGTATACATGCTTAATTCTCAGCTCAGGGTTACTTTTAGTGCAGATGGTACTGTCTATTTATGCCATTAAATATCCCATAAATATATGTTAATATGGTAAGGGCTTAAGCTTTGTCAAGAGAGTACGAACTCATCTCATATAGAATTACTTTTACTTTCTGGTCACTCACAAATTGCATTTTTGAATTTTATGTAATCTCCTCGTAAATGCATCTATTCCGTATTATATTTGATAGTTTCAATTTATTATTTAACATTATGTAGCTCTGTTAATGAATTATTTATTATGGATGTGTGCATGCACTTTTGAGTTCGGTTAATGCATGTCACTTTACTCCCATTGTTCAGGAATTGTCAATTTTAACAGTAAGAAAACATTTTACTTCCTTTCTTAGCAGAGGAAATCTCTTAAGGGATATTAGATTAGCCAGTGTTCATGAAGCATTAGTATTGTTACCATCTAACAACATATTATAAAAATGAGGTTCAGCCAAAATTTAGCCCATCATATCAATAAGCAGCTTAGGTTCAGTTAAAACTTGAAGTCATTTTAACATAGAGCTCATCCGAAAGAAATAAGAGAATAATAGTGCAGAAATTGGCATAAGTGCCAGAATGACACCCAGATGGTCTTATCTGTCTTCCAGTTTCATATTTTGATGTATGCACACGTCGAGAAATACAATAATTCATTTTGCCGTCCATCCATCTAAAATGAAGTTGACAAAACTGTGTTCACTTTCAACGAGGCCAAAAATGCTGGCAACAATTTTGTGTCAAAATTTACAACTATTTCGTCCTGAATAAGGCAGTCCCATACGTAATGACACATTGAAAGAAGCCGCCCTTATTATGGGAGCGAGTTGTGTGTTTACTTCTCCTTTTTGAATTCCAATTCTGGCGAAGTAATTGGAGTGTTTTCCCGTTCTCAGCAACTCCCGAACTCCTTTTTTCCTTTTTGCAAAATAACGGCAGGACCAGCTCTCGGGCCAAACATGTCTCGCACATTTCCCGATTTGTTTAACCCCCTCCCGGTGTACCTTTATTTTCCCACACGGGAGACCACATTTTTCCCTCTTTTTTTCCCCTCTCTCTCTCTCTCTTTCGCATGCCAAGTATGTTTTTTTTTTATTTTATTTTTTATTCAGTCCCAGGTTGATCGGGACAGATTTACATTATAAGAAGGACCGCTGGACGGCGAGAACCCGGACGTCCTTGAGAAGCATGACGAAACTCAGTCTGTAGGTCGACGTTCCGGCGCGCGACCTTCGTCTTTGTCCAGATCATCTTTTCTTTATATCACTCAAAGGTGATTCTCTTCACCAATAAGGTTAACAAGAAAAACCGGTCTCATTAATTCATCAAAAATCACGTCGTCTCTCGAAGTACAGCTTGTATTTTGTTATTTTCTTTTTAGTTAATTTACATTTAATTACATGTAAGGAATGAAGTCTTAGCATGCTAAACGAAGGAGGGAAATTAGCAAGTAAACAATATTTACTATCTTTGGTAACAACCACAGTATAGTAATAATTCATAACTAAACCTTTTTGAATAGTTCACTAATATGAAATTTGTCGCAATGGAACGTTTAATTCTTATGAACTATTTTGAAACTTCAGTTGGATGTCTTTAGTCACAGCCCAGAGTATAATAATTTCCTAATGACAATCCTCTAATCAAATTCTAAGCACTCAAGGATTACAAAGTATCTTATATCGTATATTGCTACGCAGAAAAGAGCACTGAAAAAAAAATTCTCATGACAAATAAATAAAATGCAAGTCAAAGAAAATTGAAAAAAATGTTTTCTATTTGCATTTTACTAAATACATACGAATTACATAATACTAACTGTGTTTTGGAATTTATATCAACTGACCAATGTTACCTATTCTTCATCTTTATATATATAATTGTACTGTACGTGCGTATGTCACTGAACTCCTAAACGCCTGGACCGATTTCAATGATTTTTTTTGTATGTGTTTGGGTGACGCCCTGAATGGTTTAGATTCACAAAACAGACCGGCAGATGGCGCAGGAGTGGGGGTTGTAAGGGAGGCCTAAAATTAAAAATAGCGATATTTCTTTTCCTATTGGTTATTCCACAAATATGCACAAGATAAAAGTTGTTTATTTTGTTATTTAGAGTAACTTTTGTTATATTCACTTTCGTCGTATAACAAAGTATAAACGAGATATATACTAAAAAATTAAAGTGGAAGCCAACAATTTGATTGGGTACTAATGATTGAACCGAACTTAACAAAATTCTAAATGTAAATTCACATTAATTCTTCCATGACTATAAGCTATATTAAATGTTTTAGGTTTGAACGGGAGTGAGGGTTACAAGGAAGGCCTAAATAAAAAATTCGCGAAATTTCCTTTTTTATTTGTTTTTAGACAAACGTGCACATAACAAAAGTTACTTTTTTGTGTTATTAAAAATAGCTTTTGTTTTAAACATAATATTATTAAATTTAATATCCTAATCACTTGAAATATCCTGCAGGACAACGTCTGTTGGCTTCGCTAGTATAATTGTCAAATACTACGGAATGATTCTAGTATTGCTGGAATTTACTGACAGTGAGGAAACCTTTTGTATTATATTATTATTATAAAGCACTGAAAATAATATTTTATTTTGTTGTTTTTTTTCAAAATAGTGTTTACAGAATTAGAATTAAGCAATTTAGAACATCATCAGACACAGCCTTGAGAATTTTCGGCAACAGTAATTAGCTAAAAACTAATTACGTACGACCTACTATGACTATCTAGACATTGTAAATTAGAAGTATTTCGAACGAAACGAGTACACCTGTCTAGTTTCCGTATCGTGTAAGCCTTGATCTAATCTTTAACCAAAATGAGTCAGAACATGAATTCTAAACATACTCATACCTGCGTCAAGCTACCGATTAGATGGCTGGATTTTTAGACAGATCTAAATCTCCCTGTTTCTTTACAGTCCCTGAATTAAAAATTATACTGTCTTTTGCATGGAAATATTTTTATTTCCTACTAAGTTTTGATATTCATTTTCTTTTAAACACTAATTTTTTTTTTTATTTATTTGGTTTGAGCCCCACACCGATGGTGATTGACAAGATCTCTATTAGATTAATATATTTATTCCATCATGTACAGGTTAGTTGTACTTTATTTATATATTATAGAAAATACTCCTTAAATATCTGAGTATTTCTCATATCCGTGCTTTGTCTAAATGAATATAATAAAAGTTATCCTTTTTAAATCTATTTAAGTATTCTGTAGACCTATTCTATTTTATAATATATGTATTTGTAAATGATCATATGTTTTAGATATGTTAGTTTTTTGTGGAATATATCGGCTGCTGTCAGTTAATAGTACTGTCATATCGTAGGGTATGTGAAGGCTTTTTCGTTTGATCCAGTCTGTCAGTATGTGTTTTATTGTTAGGTGTTTGTTGCATTATTTGCATATAGGGTTGTCTGTCCTTGTCATTAAGTGTCTCTGTGTCAGGTATTTTTTAATGTCAAATCAACAGTATTTGATTTTAATACATTCAAAAATTGATTATTTTTGTTTAGATTTGTTGACCTAAGTTTGCTAATAACAAAATCGATAGTAAGGGGCTTCATAGCAGTACGGAAAAAAAAGAAGCAAATATATTCAGAACTATTAAAGACGTAGAAAAATCGTTAAGAACCTATTTTTATTCGCCTATAAAATATTAAAATTTATGTTCTATAATAGTTCTTGATCATCTGATGCAAAGGAATGAATAAATTTTCGCTTTTCCCAACTTTCTAGGTTGTCAAATTGGTTTAATCGAGTTCGGCAAGCCGATTTACCGAGATTTTCATTCTTCTAATTTTATGGTAAACTACGGCAATCTGCTAAGAGACAAATTTGGATAACATAAACTCCGAAAATGTTAGATCTGATTTATGTCCAGGTATGAAACTCAATTTTCAATTAAACTTTCTAATTTCGAATTTTCCTATTGTACAGCAAAATATGAAATATGCCTAACTTGCGTAGTAGGTACCTTTTAGCAGATTTTCGAAAAATGTCTTCAAATTCCATCGATCCTAGGAGATGACGAAAATGAGGTCCGTTCAAAACTGTATATATATAGACATATATAAATATTTGTCTGTTAACACTCTAGCTGACGCAATTTTAGCTTGATGTTACCAAATTCGATATTTAAACGTTTTATGTAAAAATAAAGATCAAGTTCGTTAATGGCTAAAATCGGACCAGTGGGAGGGGGGTTTAGAGTGGAGGATTCTTGAAAGTTCGAAATATTTTCGTCACTATACGTCGGATCGAGTAATTATATAGAATCAATCTTATAGTAAATTAAATTTACAATAAATATTGTTTTATACATTTATTCTCTATCTTGAATATTAACCGAGATATTGGCATTTTTATTGTGTGTGCGGATAAAGGAAGATATGTGATCGGCTAACTTCGGTTCTAGTTGGGAGTTTCCACCAAAAGTTAGATCGGCCATTTCCGTAAATGTTTGGCTCTCGTGAAATTTCTCTATTGTAAAACATCACGTGGGGAATCTACTTAGTTTACGCAGCCTCTGCGTGACGGATTATTTTTTCGTATCTTAACCTGTGATTTACATCGAAAGGTGCACGCCTAAAACAATATGTTGGCACTGATTAAGCATTATGTTTCAAACGATACATCTGTACAGCAGCACCTGATGCGTAGAAGCCCTGATCTAACCTTTCATGAACCATGAGCCGTAACATGCATCAGAGCATCCTCACACCTGCCTCGGCTCTTTTCGGCTGCAGTAATTGCACAATGCACGAGACCACTGGAGAATATAATGAGACCTTTATTCTAACATCTAGTCCCGCAATAGTGTGTAGTTAAAAAAAAAAATAGAAATGGAAGGATTAATTTGAAGCGGCGCCTCTGTGCTGTTTAATTATCTTCCATGCAGACCTTATAATCAGGTTGTACACTGAATTAGCTTTTCCAAGAAAATGTGCAGATTCTGAGATTGCCGGTTACCCTTTCTTGGCGCTATGTCTGCACGGATCCGCTAACGTTAAGGCTGGCTACCTTTGGGTCTCAATGATACCTTAGCCAAATAACAGGACTTGACAAAAGATTTGGGACTAGGAATATTATTCATCAGTATTACTTTCATCATTTAGAGCGATAAGATAACAATTGTGAAGAATATATATATATTGTTGCGAAAATTAATACGTGAAAGATTCCCTGAAGGAGAGGGAGCCGTGCGTTTGATCTAATTAGGGCCGATCTATTTAGGGCGGCTCACAGAATCTAATTATAGCTGCCCATCTTCCAGGTACTTCTGGGCCTTTCTCGAACTGGCCCCTTCTACGCCTAGGCTCTTCTACAGGTAAGGGGCATAAGGGAGTCTCACAGTGCCCCACGCTTGAGTTGATGCTCAACGGTCTTCGAGGGATGTTCAGCGCTACAGTGCGACTTAGTGCAGTGCGGTAAAGTGTTGTGCCGTGAAGAACAGTGTTGTGCCGAGAAGAACAGTGTTGTGCCGTGACTGTAAGTAACAGTTTAGTGCCGTGTTTAAGACAGTGCAGTGCCGCGAAGTAAAGGACAGTGCAGTGCCGCGAAGTAAAGGACAGTGCAGTGCCGCGAAGTAAAGGACAGTGCAGTGCCGTCTTTTTGTGAATTTCAGTGACCGTGAGTGAATTATTGGACTGTGTAATTGAAGAACAGTGGCACTATCAGTGTAATACTGTGAGTAGTAATAATTAACCAAGAGTATTGTGCATTATGAAATAAATCGTGCAGTGGAAAACTGTGAAACTTGTGTGTGTTTAATTTTGCAATCCAAAAAGAACTCTTATTAAAAACCTTTATTACTGGTTTTGTAATAAAACGTAACAATATATATATATATATATATATATATATATATATATATATATAAACGAAAATACTATCTACTTAGAATCTCGGATGCTCAAGACACCTTGGATTTGGAAAATTCAGCATAGAGTTGATGTGGAGGCAGTGGTCCAGGAATTCACCCTCCAAAAAAATGGTCAAGTTGTGCCAAAGAAAGCTTTTTATTAGGATAATCGAATTTCGTTTGTTTTACTCGGGTAACAAATAAAAATACAAAATACAATATCTATAAAATTAATTGTAAAGTTTGTGACAGGACTTATATAAGGCAATAGGAAAAAATACTCAAAAGGAGAATAAAATAGCATTCTATGAATATTGATAATGGAAAAACTAAAACATCTCTCGCTTAACACGTTTTTACTCAGAGACACAAATTTATATTAGTCAAATGCCGAATTATGGTCATTGACAAAGAAAGGAACATAGCCAAGCAAGAAAGTCCGTCACGCAGAGGCTGCGTAAACTAAGCAGATATCCCACGAACTGGTATTAAACACTTGTGATCTCATCTCACCACATGTACTCCATTTCTATGAAAAAAACCAATGAGTAAAAGGGTTATGGGGGAGGGGGGGGGTGTTATAGAAACCCGAAAACAAGAAAGTTGAAATAACTCGCTTAATACTTGAGTTACGAAAAAATGTACAACAATCGTAAAGCTTAACAAGATTGAATCTCTAATTTTGCGATACAACTCATAACGCCAATATTTTTAATTTTCTAAATCCCCCTCTACCCCCTCCCCAATCTTCACTCCCGATTTCAGCCATTAACTAATACGATCATCAGTGTAGGATGAAGTAGTGTAGGATCAAGTATGGTATAGAAGAAATGAATATTTTCAATCCACGACAGCAAAATATTAATTGATGACGTCATTGCACTACGTATTTTCATGTATCTAACTCAGTAAACGTTGAATGGAAATAATATATAGTATTTAAGGTTGAAATAATGTGGTTCATGATATAACAGCTTATTGCTAATATGACATGAGTCGGTTTGGGGGCTTACGGAAGGCTGAAAACTAAAAAATACCAATATTTCAGCTTATTAGGATACAGGAGCCATCTTAGTTTTTATCATGAGTGACCGCCCTTGCGGTAGATTGTCCGGGCAATGTAAATAGTAACTGTTCTGATTTTAGTTGTCAACTCGTGAAGAGGTTGGTGTTCTGAAACGTAGAGCTTTTTTAAATAAATGCATCGGTAATACGAGTAACTATATTAAAGTAGAATTTTGTAATGTCTTTCATCCTCATAATCTTGGAAATACGCTCTGTCAATGAGTCAGGGATTGGACCTTTTAGACAACCACCACATAGACAACGTCGAAGCAGATAATCTGCTGAACAACCCCTTTGGATGAAGTTTCTCACCAAACACCTTGCTTAGACATTCCAAGCTTGTTGGTTTTCAGATCTTTTTGAGCAAAGGGCTATCTTCGTAAATTGTTTTATTTTTGAGAAGGTATGCTTAGAAGAATTCCTGTATTTTCATGAAGTCGGTCATTTTGTTATATTTCATACAATCCAAATTATATTTCTTTTAATAACTTACTTCTTTAAAGGTTGAATGAAATAATTCATGCATGAGATGACAATTGCTGACTTTGGTGGTCGTCAAAAGTCGTTCAAGCCCTTGGACAACCCTTGACGATTCTCTGCTCGTAAAATCCTAAGCCTATCCTCGCAAATGGCCG
Organism: Riptortus pedestris; assembly: GCA_019009955.1. Taxonomy (NCBI): domain Eukaryota; kingdom Metazoa; phylum Arthropoda; class Insecta; order Hemiptera; family Alydidae; genus Riptortus; species Riptortus pedestris. The sequence continues at coordinate 92,389,717 of CM032232.1, forward strand.
CAACGCTTTCTTGGCTGTCGGGCTTCTTCCCAATATCATTCAGAAGCCTTTTATCGGACCTGGTTTTCTTTCAACTGAAGTTATTAAAACAATAAGGAAATTCGCCTGGAGCAGCCCAATGTTCCAAATATTTGTCTTACGCTGCTCTTTCTCTGTATTTCTTCGTGAGAGAGTGAAAAAGTATTGAATGATCAGTGTTATATATCGCCATTTGGTTTATTAATGCCTGAGAGTTTTGGGTTTCCTCCTGAACAGGAGAGTATTCTAGTGAGCATAAGAAGCATTTGGTTCCTAAGACCGACGAATCTATGGCCTGAGCTATTTTGTCTGATGAGAAAGCATTGCAGTCAAAACATCCCCAAGTTCGCCAGCTTTCTAGCCTGAGTATAACATGTACGTCGAAATGACCACAGAATCTACCATATCTTATCCTAGCCCGAAATGGAGATCCAATGCTATTTTGAATATGTTCACAGAAAATAGTAGGAGAGATACTAAAAAATTGACGAAACGAAATTCATGAATGCCGGATGACGAGTCGGTTATTCATGAATAGACTTGCATTATATATTCTGACAAGAATGCAGATGGTGTATTTGATTATAAATGAAGTTCAATATAGCCATTTCAGCGGTCCTTCATCATCAAGTATGAATCTTTAATTTGCATCGCAAACAAAACCAATTTCAATTCACCGGGACTCAATAGTGGAGTGTTATTTTTTCACCATTGCTCGACGTAATAGACAATTCAAAAATAAATTTATATCAACCCTTCGAATTCAACACGACCCAAGGTATGACTGTCACTGAAGTCACTCAACGCCTTGATTTATAGGTTATAAATCATTTCTCCAGAACTACTAGTTTTCTAGGCACGGCATCATCAGTCCTCTCTTTAATGTGTAATCCCTCTTGGCTCTATGTGGTCAGCTGGTGACCATTTTCTCAACAATGAACATATACATAGACTTTCACTAAACAGAATATTCAAGTTGTAACCATACGTTGGATATATAAACCTAAATAGGTTAATGTAACCAATATCCGGAATCTCATAAACGGTTTTGGACAGTGTGAGTTGACGATTCTTCCAAATTTAGGAACTATTTGGTAGTCCGTCACGCAGGTGCTGCGTAAACTAAGCAGATTTCCCACGTGAAGTTATACAATAGAGAAATTTCAGAATAGAGAGTCGAACAGTTACGGGAACGGCCCGAACTAACTCTTGACGGAAACTCACGACTAGACCCGAAGTTAGCCGATCTCATCTCAGAAGCTGAAAACAGAAAAATGCAAATATCTCGGTTAATATTCAAGATACAGAATAAATGTATATAACATTATTTATAGTAAATTCAATTTGCAATAAGATTGATTCTATATAATTTTTCGATATGACGTATAGTAACGGAGATATTGTGAATTTTCGAAAATCCTCCCCTCTAAACCCCCCCCCCTCCCACTGGTCCGATTTCAGCCATTAACGAACTTGATCTTTATTTTTACATAAAACGTTTAAATATCGAGTTTGGTAACGATCAAACGAAAATTGCGACCACTAGAGCGTTAACAGACAAATATATATATATATATATATATATATATATATATATAATTTTGAACGGACCTCATTTTAGCCATCTCCTGGGTAGGATCGATGGACATTTGACGAACTTTTGCGACCCTCGCGTCATGAGTACGACCTCAATAGCTGATTTCCCTTAAGGGAAATCTGCTAAAAATCCCAAGCCAGCCTAACCTAGTATGGTGAAATTAATAAATTCTTCTTATGAAGAATAGCTCTGAATCTGAGACCAGACGGTGAAAGCAGTGAGTATGGTAGGTAGAATATTTAACCCCGCTTATTCTACTATTCTATAACCCTCCAAATACTTCTGGAATTTCGAATCGGCACCTTATACGGTTCGTCACTCGTACAGGTTGATCCATTTTAAGGGAGTTGAGAGTTGGATATAGATTACATTCAGAAATTTAGGCCAACATATGGTTACATAGTGAGTGTGCAAGGTATTAGACCGCCGACTGTGTCCAGAATGTTAGAAATCTTCTATGGACGTATATAACAGAAAACGCCAACTTGCAGGAAGATACAGTAGGTTCCTTTTCCTGTGGATGCCTCAAATATAATCAGGAGACGTTTAGTTTATGCTAAATATGAGCTGATGGACGGGGGGCATATATAACCTGAGGAAGGTCACGCAGAAGGCGAGTTTATAAAATGATTCATATGAGTATAATTACAAATATTATACTAACCAATTTTGTTCGTAATGCATTGCCCAAACATATTCATTCCATAAATATTTTCTGTATCTATACTATTATTATTATTTATGAACGTCCACTTTTTGCAACTCATTATGTATTGTTATAATATACTGACATCATCTCTATACTATTATGTACAGAGAAACGTGTTGAGTTAGCTGCGGAACTATTGTCAAAACTAACGGTGCATGTCATTAACGGCTAATTACACCTATAAGTCAAATTACCATCAGCTAGTTGACCTATGTACAGAATTTATTAGATTTTACTCCTTCGACATACCATGGCCCGGATGACAGATTTGACAATAGTATTATATATCCAGGCGGAACAACCGCGATATGTAATGTTCACAGCTAATTATGTTTGTCTGTTATATAATCCAGCAGGTTGAAAATCAGTTCTTCCTCCTGAAAGTAATATATTTTCTCTCGGGTTCCATTAGGAGCGACGTCATCGGCTGAAGGTTGCTCACTAAAGGCGTAAAGCAAAGGGAGTGATGATGCATTCTTTGCCGAGGTAAATCCGGACGAACCAGAGACCTCGCCTCTAATCACCACTTGGATGAGGCCCAAACATAGATTAGTCAATGATTAAGAAGGCCTTTATATCAAAGTGGGTGAGGGGGGCGCCACCAACGTGTTATTTTCCCCAACACTCTCTCTCTCTCTCTCTCTCTCTCTCTCTCTCTCTCTCTCTCTCTCTCTCTCGCCCTCTCTCATTCTCTCTCTTGATGAATACGCAGTTGGGCAGTCGGCCTAGGCTCTAGGAGCTATGTCGTGCATAAAATAAAATAGTCGAACGGATATAAATACATAGAGCACGAGGCGGAATAGGCTGGTATTGAGGGGATAGACTAGGTGCCACGTGCCGGCTCTAGCCTTGAGCGGTCGCCGGCAACCTCGAAGTTTCGCGCTCTCTCTGCCTCCCCTCCTCAGAACGTGCCTCAATGGAAACCTTATGTTGTACTAGTAGCCCTGTCCTACATTTCAGACTATTCTACCGACCCAACGCCACGTGTCCTCTCCTATCAGTCAAATAAAAAGTAATGACTGGGCCCAGAGGACCGGCACTAATTTGTCAGATATGGAATGAGGTCTCCCAAGAAAGGTGTTATTAAGACGAATTTCCGCTTTTGTCTCCTCTTATAGTTCCCACAAAAGGCGTAACGTAATTTGCCCCATCTCGGAAACCGTTTGTTATAAATCAAAATAATACATACAAATATTAATTAACGGTGAATACATTCTATAAGACATTCACAAAGCATCGCAAGTTTCCAATTCCTAGGAGAGAGATTAGTATCAAGAGAAAGCTCTGGTAAGTCCGTAAGCAATCTGTTTCTCCACTCAACAATGTTTTTAAATAGCCACCCCAGCACCTAACCATGATCAGCAGCTTCAACATGACACAGGCACCTGAGATATATCAGTTACGTCATCTACAACATTAATATTACTTAGAGACACACGCCATTATGAGTTACGTATCACACTACAACTTTAGTGCACTCCACTTGAAGTAAAGACAAATTAGACAAGGAGTGCCACACGGAGATATTATCCATATAGTATGAAGGACATATGTATAATGTCACACAGACGGAATGCGGTTTGTCCGGATATCACACTGTGCCATTTCGTTACAGTTATTAAAGAAGTTGTTTACATTATTAACTTTCCCAGGCTAACACTAACATAACCTTCAACTACCTTTACTGTTAATGCAAGACCCTCACTCTAATTGAATAGGTAAGAGAATCACACAGTAGTAAGTAGGTACTATAGTTTCCCCTAGCCTTCTGTTTGATGAGAGTGTGTAACATCGATAAGAATTGGGCATCTTTCAACTGAAAGAAAAAATTCTTGAGTGATTTCGGAATCAGGCACCAACAACAAGGATTTTGATGTATATAAAAACTAAAAATTCTGTGTACCTTAATCATGGATGATTGGATTAGAGTTAGTGAAAACATTTTGCAATGACTTCTAAAATTCAACCTCAGAGACTATGGGGGATTCTCTCATAAATCTTAATAATTTTTGTAGTCTGTGACGCAAGGTTCGCTTAAACTAAGCGGATTTCGCGTGCGCTAGAATAGCCAGCAACTATCGTTATCTGTCCCACTGAACTACTGACATTTGCCTACTCAACTTCTACCGTAGTTAGAATCCTAAATAAACAAGGTCTGATATTTTTCAGCTGTAAATGAAATGTTTAGTGTTACTACATGTTAATGGAAAAATTCTTTTAGGAGTAGGATTTAATTAAAAGCGAAATACGTAAACTCCGTTATATTCTACATAGAGCTACAAATTGTATACAACGTGCGTTATTACTAAATCAATAACATTAATGCACATAAGATTTGTGACTTACTCTTACTCCTACATTAAAGTACCCTAGAGTCATGCTGTTGTTTCCAATTTGCCTTCCAAGGAATTCGATTGTTAGATTTACATTAAACAGTTAAATATCAAGGTTGGGCTCAATGAATCGGAAAACTGCGACTCTGCATTAATTTTATGTATTAATTATCCCGATGATAATTCTACTTAGTTTTCATACTTTCATGTTATGCTTTAGCAGGATGCATTAGGAAGTCAGATGATTGTGACTATACTTATTGAAGACTCCTTGTTTTTGGGATATTCAAAGAATATTTCATCTTTCTTCAAAATTTATTTTGTGAATGTTGAACTGGCATTCTGCAGCTCAAGGCACCTATTCCAGAGCCTTAAGGAGTGTTCTCTCATGAGACTAAAACTGCCGCCAAGATCTGATAATTATAATCAAACCATTGGGTCAAATTAATTCAAGAAAAATATTATTTTATGTTTGCTAGTTGGTTATTAAAGCTTAAAATGTCTGTAAGATGATATCTGTCATTCCTATGGTGCTGTTTTTATCTAACAGTGATTCAGAGCTGCATGTCTTGCGGTTATAGTGGTTATAAACTCGTTTGACAGTTTATACGTAAACACAATATATTATTCTATAAAAGTCTACTAAATATTGAGATTGATTGTTTGAATAAAATGTCATCGATTGATTTTGCCAAATGTTTTATCGTACAAAACGATATAATTCTGGTCAGGAAGTGCCTACATATAAATACAATTGCTCTATTATCATTTGTTAAGTCTTTGATAGTCATGGCTTGGAAGGATTTTCTAGAGTATGTTTATCATTAAATAAATTCCTATTATCACCCGAGTGAATCTATGATTCTAGACTAGACGATTGTTTATACACACTTCAACTCAACATCTTCATTATATTGTGGATGGCTGATAAACTCAAGACGTTAAGAATTTATTTCCCTAAAACATAATTCATACAAAATAAAAAGATTTCAATAACATGCCCTTGATCACTGGCAAATTTAGAATGCAGACTATTGAAAAAGATCAAAGAAGGGAATCCATATTCACTGATATTTCTTTAGTACCAAGAAGTTTTTAGAAAACAATATTTTTGGTATTTAGGGTGTCCATTATTTGCCTTTAGTTAATATGACATGAGTAGGAGTGGGGGTTTACTGAAGGCCGAAAACTAAAAAAGTGAAAATATCTCGGTTAATAAGATAATGAAAATACGCACATATAATAATAATAAACCATATTTGCAATAAGATTCTATATATCTTTTTGATCCGACGCACAATAACGGAGATATTTCGAATTTTCAAAATTCTCCCCTCCCGCTGGTCCGATTTTAACCGTTGACGATCCTAATATTATTTTTTTACATAAAACATTTAAATATCGAGTTTGGTATCGATCAGAAAAAAATTGCTACCACTAGAGCATTAACAGACAAATATACTCGTATATGTAAAATTTTGATAGCTGATTTCCCCTAGGTAATGAGCTAAAACCGTTAGTTTGAGGAAGTTGAAATTCCATGTTCTGTATTTTAATGTTCATTTGTGCACCTCCATTTTTAATCGAAATCTAATTTAGGGTGAGGAGAGAACAATTTTTTTTTTTAAAAATGCCACTTTTTCTGTAAATTTTAAAGATAAAAGTCCGTCACGCAGGGGCTGCGTAAACAAAGCAGATTTCAAAAGTGAAGTTATACAATAGAGAATCTCCATACGAGAGCCGAACAGTTACGCCAGCTTTTGGCGGGAAATTATCTCGTCCATTGTCGTCCACATTTAATAAAAATGTAAATATCTCCGTTAATATTAAAGATAGAGAATAAATGTATAGAACAATATTTATAGTAAATTTAATTTGCATTAAGATTGGTTCTATATAATTTTACGATGCAACGTGCTACCATGCGAGATATTTCGACTTTTCGAAAATCCCCCCTCTAACCCCCCCCCCATCCAACTAGTCCGATTTCAGCCATTAACGAACTTGATCTTTCTTTTTATATAAAACGGTTAAATATCGAGTTTAAATACAATAAAACAAAAATTGAGACTGCTAGAGTGTTAACAGACATATATATATATATATATATATATATATATATATATATATATATATATATATATTGAACAGCCCTCATTTTCGTCATCTCCTGGGTAGGATTGATGGGCATTTGAAGAAATTTTTCGAAACTCGCGTCATGAGTACAACCAATCTTTATTGATTATCGTGAATAAATCTATAAATTTTGTTCCATATCATTTTTCGATCCGATGCGTAGGAACGAGGATATATTATATCACGTGCACAATTAAGGGGAACAGACATTTTGTTTATTCAATTCAAAAGGTGTTTTCGGAAGTCATTTAGTGATCACATCAGATTTTTTTTTAATTTATGTGAGCTTATTAAAATTGTAAGGAATAATGAATAGCGGAGTATTCCTCGGGAACTGACTATCAAGAGTGCTGTATCAGCTGACGAAGATACATTGCGGAGAGCGTTTTAAATTCGTGAAATATTCATGGTGCCAGCTTATATCGTTTTTAGCATTCGTTTCGCGATAAGCCCCACTATATCGAGCCGGCTCACCCTCGTGATACGTAGTTCCTGTGACACGGCAATAGCGTGCAGAGATAGTTGGTTGCTTTATATATTCCGGCGTGAGTTAGCCCATGAATATTCGCTATTATCAAGCAGGCCGGTCGCTTCCTGAGGTTCTGTATTGTGGAGTACCTGCGTACTTGAGCCAGAGCACACCAGCTGTGCTAGCACACGGCACAATTAGATGCAGTGTTCCCCTGAGTGTGACCCTGGATAAGATACGCCGGTCCCTAACCCCAGCGTGTGGGAATTCGCGCGACATTGACCTTATCACTACATCCTCTCCTGATAAGGACACGGTCACCCGCTAGGGGGGGGGGCAGAATCTCCCGCCATTTCCCCAAGGACTCTGCCGACTGCGCGAGACGACGCACGTGGGCAGGCTCTCTCACGGCCCTAGTTGTTATGTTTTGTCTCATATCTTCCTTCTTATTGTCTCCAGGCTTATTTGTGACCCGGACACATTCTCTCCTCTCTCTCTCTCGCTCTCTCTCTCTCTCTCTCTCTCTCTCTCTCTCTCTCTCTCTCTCTCTCTCTCTCTCTCTCTCTCTCTCTCTCTTCCCGTTCTTGAATTCGTGAATGGAAGTCAGGGACCACTCTAAATGAGGTCTATCATTTATCAATCTATCAGATTTCAAAAATCGTTCGATAATAAAACTTCAATTGACGTAAGTCTCTCCTCTAAGATATAAATTTACTCATTTTATTTCAAATGCGAATAATATTTATTTTTTAAATAATAAAAAAATAAGGGAATATATCTTGTTTACTTCTTAATTCTAAATAAACTACGAAAATCTCCTTGTCATATTTTTGTTGAGAACAAAAGACTAGATAATGTGTAATGATTTTTAATTCTAAAAGTAACTTTCCTCCCAAAATCATGTTGTGATGTTCGGTATGTATACTCAAAATTATGTGTGACGAATACCCAAAATGATGTATACTTTATGGCTTAATTCTTTGACTATTTAAGGTGAATTTATGCATAATCAATAACAAAAAATTGAAAAAGTAGAAAGATCAAGTAAATAACAAATAAAAAAACATTTCGTCATGGTTTCGTTTATTCGTTCTTAGTGATAAAAAAAATAAACTTAACTTTACATTACATTGTTTCTACTTTAAACTTACTCTACGCGTCGTGAACAATAGATATTATTTTAGATTTTTTTTTTTTATTTAATTAGAAAGAAGTTTGCCCAAAAGACACAAACTATAGACACAAACCTCTAAATGATTTCCAAAAAACGATATCAGTTGGAATTTAAAATTGGGTGTGTGTGAGAGAGAGAGAAAGAGAGAGTGAGTGTGTGTGTGTGTGTGTGTGTGTGTGTGTGTGTGTGTTGTGTTAGAGAGAGCGCGAGAGAGAGAGAGAGAGAGAGAGAGAGAGAGAGAGAGAGAGAGAGTGACGCATGCATGTACGAAGTAAAGGAAGTACTCTTCGATAAATTTTGATTTTCTGATTTCTTTGAAATTTTTAACTCTGCTTGTATCTTGACTAGTATTGGGATAACATATGTGGGCTCAGGTTAGTTATGTGAGTTAAAGCTTTAGCCTTAATCTCACATGGTAATCCTTGAGCGGCTAGTTCGATTCTCGGCCTGGACAATAGGAATTTATTTATTGACGGAATTCATTAAATAAAGTTACCTTAGTTCCACCCTGGCAAGAAAAGGGTGGTAACCTGTAGATAACCCGTCCCACTTAGCCTTAGTTGCAAAAAGTGGACATTAATAAAAATAATAATAAACTACAACATAACATATAACAAGTAGTAGTTAGTAGTAGAGATGTTATTAAATAACAAGCAACAATAAATGAAAAACATGAGATCAAGAGATAGCATAACTAATGAAACTCAAGAAAAGCTGTTACTTAAGGCTGTAGGCTTGGTTAAAGGAAAAGCCACGCACTCGATGATCAGCCAGTAACAGTACTATATATAAAATATACTGATGGAACAAACTCACTATTTGATATTAAAGTAAAATGATTAGAATAGCTATTGAAGGACAATTATATACCAACAGGATTATTTGTATGAAAAAGGCCGTCATGCAGGGGCTGCGTAAACTAAGCAGATTTCCCGCGTGGAGTTTGCAATAGATAAATCTACATCTACCGGTAACCCAACACCACGTGAATATTAAGTGAATAAATACAAGCGATAAAAAGAAACCCGATCCGATGGGAACGTTTAAAATGTAAACAAACAGTTCCGCAACTTCTTACCGGTAAGAAAAACAATTACTGTAATATCTGAATATAACGTATTAATTTGATTGAAAACTATCTAATACATCTAGTACTGTAATTTATAAGGAATCAGAATAGGTTTTATCTCAATCAATCAAATTTAAGTAGTCCAAATACTTAAGAAAGGGGAGGGGTTACAAGAACATATTTGTATGTATCTCGTTTAATAAAAGTCTCTTGAAAATAATATTTGGCATTTAAGCTTCGAATAATGTGATCTATTACATAACCGAGTATTGTTAATATAACCTGAGTAGAAGTAGAGGTTTGCTGAAAACTTCCCTTAAGGGAAATCTGCTAAAATTTAGATACGACACAAAATATACAATCCATTTACACCTTAATATATCATTTTATTAATCGGTATATATTATCCTCTCTTTGAAGTCCGAATTAATTTAATAACAAACTCCATGTCGACCCTAGTAGCTACCAGACGATATAAACACATTTTCCCGTCTGTTTTATATATGTGCCATTTTCTTGAATGGAACGTTCAAGGCTGTAAAGCCTGTAGGATGAAAATACAGAGTGTTAGGGAAAACTGTATGTTCAGCTACGTGTATCAGGCGCCGAGTTATCAGCCATTATCGTGGTTAATTTCACTAATAACCGCCTTCGTAATGAGTAAGATCAGTGGTCCATGGCAGAGGCGAGTTGGCCATTAATTAGCCTGCCTCTGGCTATCGTAGCCTTTAGCTAATAGGCTACAGAAACCTCGCAGAGTCAGACATAACCTGTACAGGGCATAGTATAGATGGATTTAGTACTACTTTTAGCAGATTTACCTAGAGGGAAATCTACCATTGAGATTAATACTCAATAAGGGAAATCAGCTATTGAGATTAAAACTCAATAAGAGAAATCAACTATTGAGATTAAAACTCAATAAGGGAAATCAGCTATTGAGATTAAAACTCAATAAGGGAAATCAGCTATTGAGATTAAAACTCAATAAGGGAAATCAGCAATAGGGAAATCAGCTACGTATTGAAATTAAAACTCAATAAGGGAAATCAGCTATTGAGATTAAAACTCAATAATGGAAATCAGCTATAGGGAAATCAGCTACGTATTGAGATTAAAACTCAAGAAGGGAAATCAGCTATGGAGATAAAAACTCAATAAGGGAAATCAAATATTGAGGTCGTACTAAGGACGCGATTTTTGAAAATTTTGCAGAAATGTCCATCGATCCTACCTAGATGACGAAAATGAGGTCCGTTCAAAGTTACAATCTTATATCTTCATTTTTAGAGCTCGGCTATCGGCTAATTTTTATGGGTTTTCAAAATTTTAAAGGAAATGCGTCCATCTTTGTCAAACAGTGTTTTTAATTTAATTAAAATTAATTTTTAAACTTAAAACTACTACAATTAATAAAATAATAAAAATTCAAGCCACTGGATCAGATAGCCGAACCCCTCACAATGAAAATATTTCCCAGCTATGTAGCCTGAAAAATAGGATATATACATATTTATATAAATTTGTCTATTACCGTTCTAGCAAATTTTTGTTTGATCGTTACCAAACTCGTTATATAAACGTTTTATGTAAAACTAAAGATCAAGCTGTAAAGGCTAGGAAGGAATTCGAAAATTCCAAATATCTCCGTTATTGTAAGTTGGATCGAAAAATCCTATATAACCAATATTATTGAAAATTTAATTTTCTATATTTGGTGTTATATATATATATATATATATATATATATATATATATATATATACACATATGTTTTCTCTAACTTCAATACTAACCGAGATATTGGATTTTTTTAGATTTGAGCCTTCAGAAAACCCCCACTCCTATTCATGTCACATTAAAAATAAGCTGTTATATCATGAACATCTTTATTTGAGGCTTAAATACTAAATATTGTTCTCATTGAACTTTTAATTTTTGAGATAAATGAAAATACGTGGCTCACTTGGGAAATCAGCTCAGTTAACACACGGACGGAGATGAAGAAAAAATGAAAAATTAAATTTCTCAAAAATGTAAGCGACATTAACAACCTCTAACTACGTCAGACATCTATGTGTGAATCCAATGAAATATGTAACGCCAATAAAGGACTTAAAATATAAATATTCTTTAACTTTCTTCATTAGATCCTTATATGAATTTTCTACATTGCATTTTTGTAATTCTTTAAATACTGAAGAAACGTCTTACATTATAGTTTTCCAAAAAATCGAAGTAACATCGGATAATTAATGTTATTATATTCGATATTAGAAAATAATATTATTATGGAGAAAAATGTATGCAACACAAAATAAACAATTTTAGAAAATTATATGACATGGATGAGGGTTACCATAACATCAGATATACACGATTTGTTATATTAGGCCTTCAATAACCCTCACTGCTCCTAGTCTGATTTCGCGCATAGAGAAACTTTGTCTTTAATTTAAAGTGAAAGGTTGAAATATTGAGTTGTCTAAACTCCCTTAAGGTAAATATGCTAACCAAAACTGCATGTTACTTGAAAGAATGCTGCCTATTAGGGAGAAAAAGAAAATGTTCAATCATGATTATGATTAACTAGGATTGAGGACGGCAATAACAGGGAGATTGATGTTGTGCTAAGCACAGCTATCAGATTCAAACCGTGCTAAATTATCATAATCTTGGAAAATTTACGAGAGAAATTAAGGGAGGAGATAGCCAATTCACTTATTAATTTATGAATGTCTATAACCGGTCTAGGTAGGTTATTTGATTAACTATGTGTAGGAGTGCCTCTATGTTTACATTTTTAATGTCTAACACAACATTCTAATGTAGAGCGAAAAACGGTTGCCTAATAGCGACTGGGAGAAATTCAAATTGCAGTTTGTATGCAATCCAACAGATAACGAACTGCGATAATCTCGATTCATTCATTCTGTTCTTTAGTCTCAGATTAGTAATTTCAGAGCTTATGGTAAGAAGCTTGGAGAACTGATTTTGATTATTTTTTAAATTATCTACCCTTGTTTATAAGGACTCAGCCCCTAAATAAATTCAAACTGTCACTCAAAATAATAAATCACACATGGCTAATCTTAGCCCTAAAGTAATTAATAAATCCATGTCTACAGATCAGAACATTCAATCATTTGTTGGCTTTACATTTACAGAGATTCAATCTGTTAACTTTTGACAAGTTCCCCCCTTGAATTTGTGTATTTCTCATAAGAACGTTTTGCTGGGAGTGAATCGGTGGTGTTGAAAAAGCCTCTGATTATTAGCAGATTTCCCTTAAGGGAAATCAGCTATTGAGGTCGTACTCATGACTCGATTTTCGAAATTTTTCTTCAAATGTCCATCGATCCTACCTAGGAGATGACGAAAATGAGGTCCGTTCAAAACTGTATTTATATATATATATATATATATATATATATATATATATATATATATAATTTGTCTGTTATCGCTCTGGCGGTCGCAATTATTAATTAATCGTTACCAAACTCGATATTTAGTAGTTTTATGTAAAAAGAAAGATCAAGTTCGCTAACGGCTGAAATCTGACCAGGGGGAGGGAGGGTAGTATTTTTGACGATTCGAAATATCTCCGTTACAATACGTCGGATCGAAAAATTGTATAGAATCAATCTTATTGAAAATTAAATTTACTATAAATATTGTCACGCACAACAAGTATTCTCAAGCTTGAATATTAACCGAGATATTTGCAATTTTATTAATTGTAAGGGTCGAGGTGAGATTATCGGCTAACTTCGGGCCTAGTCTTGACTTTCCGTCAAGAGCTAGTGCGGCCGTTTCCGTAAATGTTCGGCTCTCGTGAAATTTTTCTATTGTATAATTTTACGTGGGAATCTGCTTAGTTTACGCTGCCCCTGCGCGACGGACTTTTTTTAATTCCCAAAACAACTGACGTCAAATGTAAAGGAACATAGATATTATTATAAATAAGTTATTATCGAGAAAATGACGTAATTTTTGTAATACTAAGAGGCATTTAGTTCAAATATTTCATATTGTTTGCTTTAAATAAAAATGATATCTAATTTTTAGTTTAATATTTGATTTAAATTATTTGTTTACGCAATTACTTTTGCACTTAAATCCAAGTAAACGCACTTCCATTTTTAGCCAGAATTGACGTAGCTCTCTAAATTTTCAATATTACACCAAAAGAGACTGTTTTGAAGGATGTTATTTGTTATACTATTTGCATCTACTAAACCATACATTTATTTTTTTATTACAACAAATGTATCAAAAAGACATACATTTTAATGATATTTCTAGGAGCATTCTTAAGAAATACATGTTCCATACGTCAAAAGTTAAATATTCTTGGTAGCTAAGCCTAACCATGACAGGTTACCACTATTTTCTTACCAGGGTGAGAGATTATTCATGATTCTATCGCTAAATAAATTCCTGAGCCCCAGAGCTTGATTTTAATCTATCGACGACACATTAATAAAATGAGTGGGCTGTATTACATTTCGTGAACGTAGTTTATTTGTACGTTTTCATGGTATACTTATTTCCATATAGACTTCATTACAGGTAAATGTTGCATTTATTAAACGAATTAAATTTAGCTAGCACATTAAATCCTTGTATAAACCTATTCCAACTAATCTATAAGTCAATAAGATGGTCTGAAGGTTTTCATTAAAATCAAACTTATTCGTTTTCAAAATCGGCCCAAGGGGAAGATTGAATTTTAAAAATACTTCTGTCCCATTAAATATTTCTATCCAATGTAACAGTTTCTTGGGTAGTAATTTCCTTGATAAAAAAAAATATAATTATACATCATTTCATTAATCATCGATTTCTTTACAAAAGCAAGGCTGCCTAGACTATTAAAGGGACCCGAATATGCAGATGCTAGGGCTGACATACATACCTAGCGCGTAGTGTTTAAAGAATCAATGCAGAGATTATTCAACATCTCGATACAATGGCCAAACTCTTTCTAGATTTTCATTCATTTTTATTAGAGATGGCAATACGCTAATACCACATGAAAGGTATTGATCCCATTTCTTGACAAATCCTTTGGTTCGTCAATTGCTCACGTGCCACGAGCGGTAACTCAAATGTCAAGGCGACAATCAGGACAAGGTAATAACGAAACGAGGAAAAGATTTGACAGCTTGATCGACATCAAACGAATAAAATGCTCAAAGGCTATGAGAATCCGTTAACCTTTAGTCAACGGCCACAGTTTATTTATTCTGTGGTAATTGCAAAGACAACAAATTAGTATTTATTGAAGAAGAATGTTCCTATGAATATAATTAAAAGTTATGTCCCTATTTGACAATTTGAAGAGAACTTGATTGTTTTTGCTTTTGTTATTAAAAAAAAAAAATTGTAAGCTCATTGACTAGTCCCATTTTTGAAATATGCTATTATAAGACAATGTAAAAAATGTCGTATTTCCACATTAAATTACATGAATTATTTACACCCTCTCCTTTTTAATGGCGAGCCACAAAATAGGAGATTTAAATAGGTCTTTTAATTATTGACTAACTATTTTCATCCAAAAGATAATACTTTTAGCCTCCAACCTCTGAGCAAGCCTACCAATTGTTCTCAAACCACCAGGTGTACTGTATTTTTAGCAGATTTTCCTTATGGGAAATCAGCAATAGAGGTTGTACTCGTATTGGGATTTTTTTTATATATTTATAATCTAGAGAACGTAATTTTAGTCTGATCTTTACTGAACTCGATATATAAACTTTGTATGTAAAAATGAAGAGCAAGATCGAAAAATCGAAATATCTCCGTTATTATTGGTCGCATCAAAATTCTGAATAGAATCAATTTTATTTCACATTTAATGTTCTGCAAATATTGTTCTGTAAGTTTTTCATTCTTAGTATTAGTAACCGAGATATTTGCATTTTTAGTTTTTGGCCTCAAGTAAACCCCCACTCCTAATACTGTTGTATTCACAGTAAACTGTTATCATATCATAAAACATTTTATTTGAAGCCTAAATACCAAATGTTGTTCTTATTAAACCTTTACGTCTTTAGATAAATACAAGTACATGACACACATGGGAAATTTGCTAAGTTAACGCAGCCCCTACGTGACTGCCTTTTTTCGGATTTTGGGTGTCGGCTTCTATTCATTCAATATCAAATATCAACCCCAGCTAATATTCGTAGTGATGCAACCTCCTTACCGATTAACTGATCGGTGTCAGAAATTCTCTCATCTTTCACACCAGGGGGTGTCTTATTATGCATGGAGCTTCCAGGTTTCATTGCCTTTTTCGCTTCAGTCACTTGACTGCCAATTTCACAAATTTGTTACCTTGCCTTCCTGGAGAAAATTTTTTAAACCAAATATCATCTCTTCATATCTTTAAAGCCTTCTTCTGAGCTAATTACTAATCAAATTTCTGCGATTAGGAATCCTCTCACAAATCGGCAGGGCTACCTCTGGTCTTCTTGGTTTGTTCCACTCATGTTCCAAGTCCCAATATTGCCCGTGTTGTGCATCCTATAACAGCGACATTTCTTCTTCAGCTTATACATCCTTCTGTACTCATGTTGTTATGTGGCCATTGCGTATGTATAAGTTCCAATTTTTCGTACAAAATGTTCTAAAGTAGAATTACACAGTACTGCTGATTAAGCATTATCTTCTAACTGAGCTAACATCAAAACAAATTAAGATGCGTACTCCTGTTTTGAACTAAGAAAAAAATCTTTTCTATATGTATCGTGGCAATTTGATAGCACTACTAGTGTTCCTACCAACTGTAACGCCTCAGAAACTTTCGATTATAGGTGCAAGAATAAGGCTATGCAATTTCCAATAAAATCTGTTCACACGCAGCATAACATTTAAATGCAACCGATTACGTAACATGGAGAATATTCAAGTAAAAATGGTATCTTAAAGGTATTCATTTAAAGTACATGAGGAATATCAACTGATATCCAACTCAGATTATTAGGAATTTCAGAGTATTTCTTTAATGTCAAGGATGCTATATATTGTATTTGCATAAAACGTAATACTTTTATGAAAGCCCACATTTTGTACTTCATGAACTTTTGTTAGTATAATCTAAAATTTATTTAGGAATAGCTTATCATAAAAATGTTATCTGGAAAGTACGTGATTTACATGAACTATTATTAAATTTAGATTGTTTTGCTGCACTCTTTTTAAAATCATTTCTTTGGAAAGAGACATGAGGTATCTTCTTTGAAATGAGCCCAGTCTACAATGATCATGGGACACTATTTATATACTAATTCATGGTGGTCCTATATAAATTTTCTGCGCCTATAGTAAATTCTACCGAATTAGCAATTATTGTATCTCAACTCTCGTCTAAACCCCCCCTTTCTCCCCATATTCGATTTAAATCAAAAAAATGAAGATGAAGGGATAACTAGACGGGAACATTTATAAATATGAAATTTACACATTCTAAGGTTAGTCGTTTTCTTTGTTTGCGAGGTGTGTGCATACGTTCAACAAAATTGAGCAAAATGAATAAAAAAAAAGGGCCAAAACGTATAATTAATTGATTTGAAACCTGAGAAACCTAAAAATTTTTTCAATAATATAAAATATATTTTTTCGTAGGAAGTAACCAGCGTTAAAACAATTGAAATGAAATGAGAGAATAGCGTGAGGAGATTACTAAAAGTATGAAGACAAAAAAGTTAGAAAAAAAACCCCTATTGATGTAATAAATCACATTTATAGAACGTTTTTTGCAATTTATTCCATAAGCAAGAAAATTGATATACTTCCTGCTCTCCCTCCATTTCTTCAAGAGTAATGACAATTTCGAAATCAATTTTGTTATGTCTTAGTTATGGAGGATGAAGATTATTTTGGCGGTAATACTTCTATAGTCTCTTCGATTTCTTTTCTAATGCACCTATCTCAGGAATTATCAATGGAAAAGGGTACATTATGAGATAGATTTTATCTGGTGATTTTTTCCATCTGACTAATAACAATAAGGCTCACTATTACAGGCTAATTTTTAATCTTCTTCAGAAAGAGGCATTTTATCAAATAACGTCTCGATACATAATGTAGGTTAAAATTATCTTCGAAATAAGGACACGCTAAAAATTTTAATTTTTAATGGAAGTAATAAAGTTAGGCTAGCTGAGGCTATTGAAATTATGATGAGAGGATATCAACATTTTTTTAAACGGTTTCTATAAGAACAATGTTAAAAATAAATAAAAAAATTAAAAATCTGTCTTCCATTAAAAATATCAGAGGTAGGTGCACTGAAGAAAAACCGGAAAGGTTAGAAAGTAGAGTTCAGCGTAAATAGAAACTTCATTCTCCACAACTAAGACCAAAGTTTCATTTCGATATTTTTAAAAATCCTGAAAAACTTGGAATATGAAAAACAGTTTTCAATGTAACGTGTAATATCAGAAATGTTTAAGTGTCACCAGTCGGAGATAAGTTTTGCATGAAAGTTTTAAAACATCAAATTTCGTATCGAGTCAAGAAATATTGCTGGCCTAACAGGCAAATACATGTACTAGGTGTACGACAAAAATCGCGTAAGGAGTTCAAACTCAACAGCTGAATTTCCTTGACGGAAATTTGCTATACGTACACAAATCCACTATCCACTACTCAGGTTCGCCATGTGAGTTAAAGCGTTGGCCCTCATCTCACATTGTAAACTTAGGAGTAGCGAGTTCGATTCCCGCCTAGGCAGGCAATAGGAATTTATTTAGTGACGGAATTCATTAAATAAAATCCTGAGTCCCACCCTGGCTAGAAAAGGGCGGCAACCTGTAGATAACGCGTCCCAATTAGCCTTAGTTGCCAAAAGTTGACGTTAATAAATAATTTTTGGGGCTCAGGTTAGCAAGGAGAGTTAAAGCGTTGGCCTTAATCTCACGTGGTAAACCTAGAGTGGCGAGTTCGATTCCCGCCTGGGCAATAGGAATTCATTTAGTGACGAACTCATTAAATAAAATCCTGGCAAGAAAAGGGTGGTAAAATTTAGATATCCCGTCCCAGTTAGCCTTAATTGCAAAAAAGTTGACATTAATAAATAATTTAAAAATCCACTATTGCTCCGCCATATAATCCCATTTACAGTATTAAAGGCCTTTAAAAAGATATGCACGAATTAATAATTAATACTGAAATAGAGTTGTTTACTGTCGAGGGGGTGGGTATTGGGTTGTTTACAAGCCTCCCTTTACACGTGTCTCTAAAAGGAGTAGAGCACTGTGCCATGGGAAAATAACGGGGAAAGACAGTGACGTCACTCGTTGCCAAGGTCACCTCCTCTAGCCGGGGGGTGAGAGGGGGGGTGTCCCGTCAAGTCTATAACTTTACGAGCAGAATTAATTAAAGTTCCCCTAAATTAAACTGTTAATGCCTCAATATCAGCAGCCCTAATGCAAAGGACAGAGCCGCCGCTCTTTCTCGGAAAATAAAACCAATTATTTTGCTTACCTCTTGAGAAAGGGGTTCGATTTCCAAGGACGCAACTAGTTTTCCAGCTGATCTTTATAAAACTTTCCAGACTTGCTGTCATATACATTTACAAATTTAAACTGCTGCAAACTAGAACTCCACACAACAGTTCTAACAGAAATTGATATCCCTTATTGGCAAATAAGCGACAAATTACATCATTCAAACTATAATCATTCTAATAACTAAATTTATACATTACTTTGGCGTAAGAGGAGATTTTCCATAACGTGATTTTCCATGACTAGTCACTACGAAAATACAATCGTTTAATTTGACGGGAAAATAGAATTATTTGATACCAAGAACTATAATAAATTATTCATTATTCGTCCAATAGGCATTCATGCTCAAAACTATAAATATTAAGACAATAAATGGATTCCGTTATCTATCATTTATATTTCCATTATTGTATCAATTAGTTTCCAGATTACTTTAAGTCAACAGAAATTTCAATCTGTACAAATAAGACCTAAATTTCATTTCGATATTTTATAACTCCTAAAAAGCTTGGAATATGAGAAAAAATTATTCAATGAAACGTGGAATATCAGAAATATTTACGTGTTACAATATCTTTAGTCTGTAGATTAGTTTTGCATGAAAGCTCTAAAATATGGAATTTCCCATCGAGCCAAGTTATATTGTTGGCCTAACAGGCAAATAAATGTACTGGGTGTACGGCAAATAAATGTAATCATAGCATTGTCTGAATGCTCATATAAAATAAAGTAAAGCAAATGAACATTCATATTACAAAGTGTTCATGTTATTGATGAATTATGACAGGATCATTTTTGTGTATCCGATCTTTGTATTTACACTGGAAACCATTTCTATTTCAACCCGTTAACGGCGAGTAACACGGCTCTAGTACCGTAGCATACCTTTACAACAAATAGTCATAAATTAAAATTCTCTCGACTAGAGAAAAAAGGGGTATAGTTATCTGATTTAGGTCATATCTAGGCTTCATGATGGAAGAATTTAACCATACACATGCGATTTTGACGAAAATATGTTTGACTGCTTCTTGACTGCTCGCCAGCTGTAATGTGCAAGTGCTTTGTTGATTGGTGGAACGAGATGTTTAAACTAATAAACGATTGCTACAAGGTTGGAAATATCAAAGCCAATTATAAACTTTAAGGTAGGGGCTCAGGATAGCCATGCGAGTTAAAGCGTTGACTTAAACCTGGAAAGGTAAACCGAGAGTGGCGAGTTCGATTCCAGCCTAGGCAATAGGAATTTATTTAGTGACGGACTCATTAAATAAAATCCTTAGTCCAACCCTGGCTAGAAAAGGTAACCTGTAGATAACCCGTCCCAATTATCCATAGTAGCAAATGTGGGCGTTAATAAATTTAAAAAAAAAATAATAAGCTGTACGATTGTTTACTAACAACTATTGTCACCCCTTTAACATTAGCTACTACTGAACGATTTCTCGTAATATGTTAGAATAAAAAAGAGAACTACACTGCCCCTAGAACTTTCATGTAACGATAATCACATCAGTACAGAGGTACAATGAAATTTCAGTAAAAACAAATGATAAATAATAGTTCAAAAAATGTCATTTATTAACGAGTGCTACTAAGGCTAATTGGGGTGTGTTATCTACAGGTTGTCACCCTTTTCTAGCCAGGATGGGACATTATTTAATGAATTTCTATTGGCCAGAGAGAGTTGAATTCACGACTCCAGGCTTGCCAAGTGAGGTTAAGACCAAAGCCTCGACTAACACGGCCAACCTGAGCCCCTTGAAGCTTTTGTTCCGGGTAGCTATTCAATTATGAAAACAATTCCTTTTTTTTATTCTTATTGCACAATCCGTTCTTAAGCGAAATTTGAGTGACTCACCACCACCATTTGAATGAGTCATTCAAAGTGTTGCGAACTGTGACTCATACACCGGTTTACGTGTTGTTTTCTTTCTCTCGCCGGGGACTATCGAGTTGTTTTCCCCACTACTGAATCAGCTGAGCGGTGTAATAGCTCTGACCTCTGAATCAGAATAGATTCGCAACATGGTGTTTTGTTTACCTCGTCTCCAGGTGGCATGCTGATCGATGGGGTGGGGGGTGGGGGTGGGGGTGTATATTTGTAAGACGCGAATCAGCGTCTCTTCCCCGAAATACAAATCGATTGGCCGCCACTCACACCTCGATTATTACGATTAGGCGGCTTTCTATTCATAGCTCTTTGTGCTGCATGTGGATTTGTCAATGGGACAACTCAAACAGATGACTACTATACAAAGTTAATGAGACCGACTAGACGTTCCGTGTGACTAACTGGGGGCATTCCTAAATCGAAAATTGTAAATACCCCTTACGGCATCTCTCTCTTTTAAACCTCTAGAAGTAAAGGAACTTAAATGCATAAAACTCGTAATTTTTTTTTCGTATTGTCTGCACATTTGAATTATATGTGCATTTTGTCAAAACATTTAACAATTTTTATATAATATATATATATATATATATATATATATATATATATATATATATATATATATATACTAGATAACCCGGCAAACGTTGTTTTGCCATATAAATTATTTCTAGTTTCTTGATAAATTCTAGTGTAGACAAAAAGTAACTTACTTATTATAAGTGTGTATGTGGTATATGCATGAGATAGGCATGGAGCGCTATCAACGATAAGGGAATATAAATAAGTTATTATAGTTTATTTCTTAAAATTACATATCACATATTAATTACGACAGTAACACTAACAAACAACATCAATCTTTTAATGCTATAGCGTGAACAATATTTTTTGTTGGCCCATCTTTAGCGACACAAACAAACTGGATGGTTTACCCACTCGAGAGCATGCTACGTACAATTGCCCATGTGAAAAACATGGTGTACTCAAATCTAAGCCACAAATAGACATCGTTTGGCCTTGGGATTTGTTGATTGTCATTGCAAATTGAAATTTTAATCGAAGTACAGTTAAAAACACTATAATTGATCAGTTGTCGAGCGGGATGATAATGATTAAATTACTAAAATGGCTATAAAAAAATAGGGGTTGGTGATAAAGTAAAAATTTAGGGTTGTATGTATTTTTTAATGCCACATTACAAAAAAATAAAAACAAAACATTTCGTCCAAAAATTAAAAAAAAATGTTAAGGGTGAACAACCCTTATCAATTAGGGGGTATGAAAAATAGATAGTAGCCGATTCTCAGACCTACTGAATACACATATAAAATTTGGTAAAAATCGGTAAAGCCGTTTCGGAGGAGTACGCTAACTAACATTGTGACATGGAAATTTTATATATTAGATATATATATGAAAAATGTAAGTAAGAACATGAAAATTAAACTCGACCAAAAAAAATATTAAATAAGAACAATTAAGGAATTACAATTAAATAACCAATAAAAAATTACATAATTTTAATATTATATTATCTTTTCCTCTCTCAGATTAAGAATATCATAGGCTATTGTCTTTAATGAATTTAGGTGTTCTGAAAATAAAATATCGGGACTTATAAGCCTTACGGAAATATGAGTCTTTAACTGTCTCTGTATGTCTTGAGTCAGTCTACATTCATAAATCAGTGTAATTGTCGCATTTACAAATATTTGAGTCAGTAAGTTTGAATCTGTGTAAGTAAGAGTTTGTATTTCCTTCTCCAGTAATCAACCTTTTTGTAACACATGATTTTTGTTGAAGATAAAGATTAAGATGGCTTGTAGGAGAGGAGAAAGTACAGAATCGCCTGGGAAGCACGGAAGTGGCTTTGAGAATTCGTAAAATCTATCCAGAGAGATAGTCTTATACGGCTTTTGCAGCATGATCTCTAAAATGTATATTTTACAATTAAAATCAGAACGTTTTGTTTCTCATATGACATCTTACATTAATTAATGAACCTCTTTTGCAGTGAAATATGAATTTCAATATAGTGAAAAGGACTTTCCTTGAAGAAATGTTATTTTGAAGGCGTGAGTAATTGTTGCTGTGCCTTATCCTATGTGCATTTATTTACAACAATAATTTAATTTCAAAGGCAAAATAAATTGAGTCAAAGACCCACAGACAGTAATTTCCAAAAAAGTGCCCTTCGTTACTGTGGCTTTCTAATTCGTTAAGAACTACTACACGACAACAGCCCATACATCGAGAAAATCATGAAACACCAACAGACACATATTTTTAACTACATTTAAAATGTCTATCGAACCTTAGACTTAAAGAATTAGAATCGGCTCTCATGATATTTCCACTCCCATAATATATCGCTAAAATTGCGACACACCTTATTAAATAAACGTAAAGTAAAACATTTTTCGAATGCAAATCCGAGTTATCAACCCTCCTTGAGGGAAATCTGCTTAGTTTCTCAGTCCTTGCGTGACGAACTTCACTAGGAACATTATTAGCAGATTTCCCTTAAGGGAAATCAGCTATTGAGGTTGTACTCATGACGGAATTTTCGACATTTTTCTTCAAATGTCCATCGTTCCTACCTAGTAGATGACGAAAATGAGGTCCGTTCAAAACTGTATATATATATCTATATATATATATATATATCTATATATTTGTCTGTTACCGCTCTAGCGCTCGCAATTTTTGTTTAATCCTTACCAAACTTCATATTTAAGCGTTTTGTGTAAAATGAAAGATCAAGTTCGTTAACAGCTGAAATCGGACCAGTGGGAGGGGGGGTTTAGAGGAGAGGATTTTTGAAAATTCGAAATATCTCCGTTACTATACGTCGGATCGAAAAGTTATACAGAATCAATCTTATTACAAATTAAATTTACTATAAATATTGTTATATACATTTATTCTCTATCTTGAATATTAACCGAGATATTTGCATTTTTCAGTTTTCACCAAACCGCCACTTCTACTCATGTTACGTAAACAATACTCTGATACATAATAAATCACATTATTGGAAGTTTAAATACCAAAAATTGTATTCAAGAAACCTTTATTATACGAGATACATGCAAATATGTACTGGTGACTCCCCCCCCCCATCTTAAAGTTTTGGACTACTAAAATTTTATTGATTGAGATAACAATTATTCTGACTCATTATTAATTACAGTACTAGATATAGTAAATAGTTCTCAATAAAATTAATGTGTTATATTCTGATATATTTCAGTAATTGTTTTTCTTTCCGGTGTGAGGCGGGACCCGTTTGTTTACATTTCTAACCTAACGCTTCCTGTCGGCAGGCTATTGAAATTGGATGAAACATTTCTTATTTCCGTTTGTATTTATTCACGGTGTTGTGTTAGCAGTATGTATACCCGAGTTATCAACCCTCCTTGAGGGAAATCTGCTTAGTTTCTCATTCCTTGCGTGACGAACTTCACTAGGAACATTATATTCTTTCCTCTGACCCTATATTCTACTTTTTTTTCCCCCGTGCGTAATTTATGATCGAGTTCGTCATTCCTTATTTCTTTTTTTAGTTAAGTCCGAAGGCTCTTTGAGAATCACCGTTCCGCCACTATAATTAATTATATGTGTGTGCCCGACTAACATATTCTTCCTTATCTTCCTTCGGCTTTCTACGTCTCATCTTGACCTTTTATTCGTCCGAAAAAAGCGAGCTGATATGCTCAAGACTCAACCTTGGCTTGACCAAATACCTTACAATTTATGAGGCAGATGTCCTTTCCCCCTCGGATTCTTGAAACTTATCTTGGAACATTGTCAAGACCCGTCTTCAATCAAAATCCATACTCCGTACCCGACTAAATATAAAACTTTACTCACTCACTCTGAGGAGCTGTCTATCATAACATCATCGACATACTCTTTTATTCGAGTACAATTACAATTGCCAACACTCGTCTGTCATTTCTATCAAATTGACTAACATCGTGTATTTGAATAGGTATGCTGCATACACAATACAGATTTCACTCATGTAGGAATATAGGAATATCAATTACCTTCAAATAAACTAAAAACTATTAAAACCTCATCCATCCATGGAAATATTCGACAAGAAACAACAAAAGAGATGAAGTCGTTCTAGAAAGACTCCGAATAGGGCACAAGATTTACGCATGGTTATCGTATGACAAACGATCAACCCCCGATTTGTGGCAAGTGTAACACAGACTTGACGATCTACCACATATTATTCGAATGCCATAAGTATACAGATATTCCAAACGATTGCAATATCTCCAATATGGGGAGATGATCCCAAAATAGATAAATTGTTTAATTTTGTGAAAATTGCATATTTGTATAAAGGTATTTGTGTATAATATTTAAATTACAAGTTTTTTTTTGTATCCTCGTTTATGTTGTTAAATTTAAAATGGCGATATGGGTGTGGATATAATTACAATACAGATTTACAAAAATTACGATATTGACAACTTACATAAACACAGTTCACCATCAAAACAAAGGTACTTAACCAAAACGAGAGTTATAGGAATTACTAGGCATGATAACCTAAATAATTCTTTTAACATAAAATGAACATGAATATTGATATAGTTGCAGAAGTGGAAATCGCATTGGTTAGAGTGTGTATTTACTGTGGCTCAAAACCAAATTTACCGATGAAATTGTTAATGTTCTAATTTATGAAAAATCTATAAAACAATAAGTGCAGAACCATTTTTCCAATCCTATTAAAAATAACAGAGAAATTATACGTTTTAGCCCTTCCCTAAACCGCTACGTCTGGTATCATGACGCCCATTATCAATAGACTTACATGAAACGAATAATTATCGAGTTAGGTAACTTTTATATATATATGAAATGAAAGAATCTCTGGCGTCTATTTTGTCGGACTGGTTAAATTTTCAAGAATTTCTAACAACTTCGCGCCATTAGTATACCAATATCATTTCACAGAAAGGCAATTATATAAAATGTGTCAGTTCAATTTTAGATATGCAAAATTATCATCTTAGCCCCTTCTTCAAGAACCCTGCATGTCCGATTTCAGGCTTTAACGAACTTTCGTTCCATACAAAGCATTTGAATGTTAACGCCAATTCTGGCCACTAGACCGTTGACAGACAAATATATTCTATATATTTCCGGTTTCGGTTTCCGTTGGGAGGTTATTAAAATTGACTTAAAGATTTCTCATTACCGTTTCTAACTATTCACTTAATATTCAGGGTGGTGTTACCAGTATGTAGATTTCTCTATTGTAAAACTTCACGTGGGAAATCTGCTTAGTTTAAGCAGCCCCTGCGTGACTGACTTTGATATTAACTATAGAGCCTAACTAGAGTTTTTTTTTACATTGCTAATATTAGACAGTATTAAAAAAACAATCATTAATGGCATTACAACACAAAAGGCATGACGACTGATGTAACGGGACACAGCATCAGTTTAATAAAGTTTTTAGTAGAAAAGGTTATTTTAAGCATGGACAAGGTTAAAAGGCTATTAAAGCATTTTTATACTCTGACCTTCTTACTACAATGAGAGGGAAAAAAAGGTTTACTGCCTGTACGTGAACGAAGAAATCAATAATTAACATCTAGTTGCATAAACGAGACCGTAAAAATGAAAGGCATGGAAAAGAATTTCTTTATAACCATGGCACTTACAAAGTGCAAATAATGAGCTATTAAATTTCAAAGAAATTGTTTCCAGTAGAATGTCTAAAGACAAAAAAATTCTCATACTAATTATGTATTTGGCTTCCAAGATTGTCATTTGACACGTGGAAAAAGCAATGCTCATATTTTACAGCAAGAATAAATTTTAAGATTTATTACTCAATACAAGAATTTTTTTTTTGCTATCTCATCATCCGCGTTTACCGATACTTTAACTCTGACTAAAATAATATATCCCTACACGTTTTTCATACAACGAAGAGATTACATTGTTTCTGAATTACACCAAATGAGCGACAATTATAGAAGAAAAAACATAAATAAGAATAAATGAATTTTATTTTAAAGTTTTGTGTAAAAGTAATATTTGAAGACTTATTTTTGAAATATTTTAAAAGGAGTTAACAAAAGATGGTACACCAGGATAGAGTAAAAAAAGAGGTAATGTTAATTGGTGGCTTGAAGCAGTTGCTTTCAGAGGCTGGACATTCGTAAATAAAAAAGTCCGTCGCGCAGGGGTTGCGTTAACTAAGCAGATTTCCCAGGTGCACTCTCTTGGTCGTCACAAATCTGTTTTATAATCGTAGTAATTGATATTTTACATTGAAATTCCTTATAGACATCTAATAAGTGGTACTACGAGATAGTGAATTCATCAACTATTTGACTTTTTGGGACGAAAGATAAGAGGTAAGTCGCTAAAATTGTAATACTCTAAAAAATAGATTAATATTTTTTTTATTCGTTTATTTTGTAACACTCGCTATAAGGTCATTTTGCTCGTAAACAAAAAAAGTGCGTGACGCAGGGACTGCGTAAACTAAGCAGAGTTCTCACGTTCTAGTAAGACTACTGATCTATATATTCTAAATTTCTAAATAAAACTCCGATACCAGAAGTTGGCTTTTAGTAACGAGTGAAAACAAGAAAGTAGGAATAACTCGCGTAATGCTTCAGCAGCAACTAAATGTATAAAACAACAATTCCATAACATCAATGGTCTAACAAGATTGGTCTCTAGTCAGATTTCAGCCTTTAACGACTATGAACTTTATGTTGATTTAAACGTTAAATATTGCGTTCGGCAAAGATCAAATAACATTTTCGGATTAAAAGCTTAAAATCTCAATTGATGACTTATGACACAACGTATTTGGATGTGTCTCACAAAGTAATAGGGCAATAAAAACAGGTATTTAAACTTTGGCCGTGGCTTATTGTTAATACACAGCTTATTATTAATAATTGGAGTTTATTGATGGCTAAAAACTAAAACCTTCAAATATCTTGGTTACTATTCAAGACAAAGAAAAAATAAAAATGTATGTAAGATCATATATAGAAAAATAAATTTTCAATAAGATTAATTTTATCAAATGTTTCGATCCTATGTAAAATACCGGGTGTATATGGAATTGTGGGGTGTGTGTGTTTAGAAGAGCCATTGAAAGCTTTCGTTTTTGTAATTTTCAGCTGAGACAATTATTGGGCATCTTGAATAATAAAGTTACTATTTCCTGTGTTTAGCAGGTAGTTTTACATTATAATGTTAGTGAAACCTATTTTATTTTTAAATACTGTACGTATCCTTTTTAGCTGATTTCCCTTGAGTATCGTACTCATGTCGCGATTTTCGAAATTTTTCTTCAAATGTTCATCGATCCTACCCAGGAGATGAAGAAAATGAGATCCGTTCAAAACTGTATGAATATATATATATATATATATATATATATATATATATATATATATATATATTTGTCTGTTACCGCTTTAGCGGTCGCAATTATTGTTTAATCGTTACCAAACTCGATATTTAGTCGTTTTATGTAAAAGTTCGTTAACGGCTGAAATCGAGGCAGGGGGAGGGGGGTTAAGAGGGAAGGATTTTCGAAAATTCAAAATATATCCGTTACCACAGGTCGGATCGAACAATTGTATAATACCAATCTTATTGCAAATTATATGTACTATCAATATTGGTATATAAATTTATTCACTATCTTGAATATTAACCGAGATATTTGCATTTTTCAGTTTTCAGCCACCAGCAAACCGCCACTTCTACTCATGTTACATAAACAATACTCTGCTACATAATTAATCACATTATTCGAAGTTTAAATACCAAAACTTGTATTCAAGAGACCCTTTATTATACGAGATACATGCAAATATGTTTTGGTGACCCCCCCCCGTCTTAAGGTTTTGGACTACTAAAATTTGATTGATTGAGATAACAACTATTCTGACTCATTATTAACTACAGTACTAGAGATAGTAAATAGTTCTCAATAAAATTAATATGTTATATTCTGATATATTTCAGTAATTGTTTTTTTTTTCCGGTGTGAGGTGGGCAGACCCGTTTGTTTACATTTCTATCCTAACGCTTCCTGTCGGCAGGTTATTGAAATTGGATGAAACATTTCTTATTTCCGTTTGTATTTATTCACGGTGGTGTTGTGTTACCAGTATGCAGATTTCTCTATTGTAAAACTTCACGTGGGAAATCTCCTTAGTTTACTCAGCCCCTGCGAGACGGACTTTTTTGAAAGTAGTTTGAATAGCTGTCTCTGGGGATACGTGACAATTTTGGAAATTGATGGTTTGACATAGCTAGAAAAAACAAGTAATTAGTCACGAAAGCGTGAGTATGATCAGACGAATTAACATTTTTAAAAATTATAATTATTCGACGTCTGCAGGCCGAAATGTGCTTGTCTGAGTATTTTCAGTAGCAATTTAGAACGTTGCTTCGTTAGGTACTTATCTACGTCTGTCACGAATCGCTATGGCCTAATGACCGAATAATGCTCAGACAACGTGTGGTACACGCGACTTGGAAGATGGCGAGACTTCCACCTGCTTCCAAAATATCCGCTCATCATTATCATCGGAGGAAACACTTGCTCACAAGACTCATTTCGAGGGTCTCGGCAGAAGGCCCGTCTCCAGAGAACCAATTAAGGCCCCTGCTTTTTACATCGTTTCCCCTCGCTTCTATGTCACACGGTCGTTTAGTCATGGGGCCCTCTCAGATGTTACATCGCAACAAGTGGATTCTCGCTTATCACATAATTTGAATAGCAAATGAAATAGCTGGTCAGAAAAATTAAGTTGTAGATCTTGGGATACAAGGCACTCTTGTAAGGGATACTTCCATAAATATGAAAGGATTCAGGATTCAGTGTTCAAGACATAGTAAGTTAGTTAACTGTGTTCAGGAAAATTAATGGTTCCTTCCGATAAAAACTTTTTTGAAATATCTGAATGTTCCAACATAAAACAACCTCTCTCAGGCATAAAACTCCCACATTAACGGTGTCCACGCTAAAAAAAAGCTGATATGTAAACTAAGCAGATTTCTCGCAAGCTGTCATGGCACGGTACTGTTCCCCTCCTATCATATATTCTCTATTTCCAAATTAAAATCCGATAGGAGAAGTGGGTGGTCAATGCGAACTAAATTGATGACGTTATCACACAATGATAATGATCTGTTGAAAACAATATTGGGTATTTAAGCTCAGAATAGTACGTTTAATGATATATTCGCTTATTCTTAAAGTGGGATGAATAAAAGTGGGGGTTTACTGAAGACTGTAGATTAAAAAATGTAGGAATCCCGGTTAATGTTCAAAAAATACATATATTCTTCATCTGTAATAGGTATGAATAAATTAAATTTAAACTATTTATTAGCGTCCACTTTTTGCAACTAAGGCTAATTGGGACGGATTATCTACAGGTTACCACCCTTTCCTAGCCAGGTTGGCAATCAGGATTTTATTTAATAAATTCCCTCACTAAATAAATTCCTTTGTCCAGGCAGGAAACGAACTCGCGAATTTGATAAATTCACTATTTATTATGTCTCCCTTCTAAGCCGTTCCTTTTGCCATAGCTGATATCAATATAAAGTGGAGTTGCACAACATTCTTAAATTTGAAATTTCAAAACTCTAAGACTAGAGTCATTTTTGAGTGTGCAATATTCGAACTTACATGCATTCTTCATACGGTAGAGTCAAACGGATAATTCCGGTGTAAAACAAGGCTGTCATTTTACAATAATTAATTTACTTTGTACAGGGAAGTAAACTATAGAGAAACTAAAAATACGTTTTAATATAGGAGAATTTGATGAACAATAAGGTATAGATTTTTATTTTTTTAATTCCTTATAAATAACGGTGTCAATAATTTACTGAATGAGTATTAAATGCTAGCTCATAACACTAATCATTTGAAGGATTCCATTACTTCATTACTAGCTATTTTAGAGCAATAATATTAAACCAGATATTAAAATTAGATAGCTAAAGGGATCAAATCTCTTCATGTCGTTTTGAAAGCCGCCCTATTTAAGCTGTCTAAAGTTAGTAAAGTAGCAACAAAGACTGGGAGGATATAATATTCTGGAGGCTAAGATTGTTTTCTTTAACGGGTAAGGAAGTGGAAACTACAAAAGCATTATTAAACTGATGTTAAGTCGTAACGCATATCGCACTTGCTATTTCGGTGGGTTGATGCCAATTGCTGGTCAAATGAACATTAAGGACCACAAGGTGCAGAAAGTAAAAGAAGTCTGGCAGGAGAGAAAGATAACTGTTAATTGGAT
This sequence comes from Riptortus pedestris, assembly GCA_019009955.1. Classification (NCBI taxonomy): domain Eukaryota; kingdom Metazoa; phylum Arthropoda; class Insecta; order Hemiptera; family Alydidae; genus Riptortus; species Riptortus pedestris. The sequence goes on from CM032232.1 coordinate 92,420,974, forward strand.
AAATGACAGTGCCATAGGTCCAGGGTCCTGCATAAACTATAGCGTCCGTCCGGGAATAAGCTAGCTCATACCGAAATCGCAGACAGCCTGGAACCTCACAAGAGATTCATCCAGGCTCGAATCTTCCGCTGCATCTAGCTCTGGTCTAGGTCCGCGAGTGATATCGACCGGTCGGCAAGAGCCAGACACCACACCCGTTTCGGCGACCTCCGCTGACCTTTCCAGTCTTATCTGGAGTTCCAGTGCCGCGGGCCACCTCCAAGAGATCCACTCTCCCGATAAGCCAGCAGCATAGCGTCGCTCCAGGTGTCTGCTACCACCGTATATGTCAGACAGACTTCACAACAGTCTAGAAAAGTGTCTACTGGAACACAAGAATGGGAACTCGTTTGGCATCGCAGGACGTTTTGTCATACGAATGACGAGTTACTTCTGTTTTTGCACCTGGTGAGATTTATAACAGCTAAAATACACAAGATTTAGAAAGAAATTAATCCCAAGAAATGGAATATAAAAGCCCACCACGCAGGGTCTGCATAGCTACCAGATTCCCCCCTGCATCACGTTTTAAGTCAAATTAGAATGAGAACAATATTTAAGCTTCAAATAAAGTTCACGATATAACAAATTACTGTTAATGTGGCATGAAAGTGTCGCTTAAGAAACAAGATAGTGATAAAACGTACATAACAAGATTTATAGAACCTTTGCAATCAGATTGGTTCTATACACTTTTCGATCCGACGCATAATAACGAAGATATTAAGAATTTTCGACATTCCCCCTTCTGAACCCTCTTTCCCTCTGTCCGATTTCAGTCATTAAGCAACTTGATCTTTATTTTTGCATAAAACGTATAAATGTCAAGTTTGGTAACGATCAAACAAAAATAGCGACCCCTAGAGCGTTAACAGACATATGTATATTTGTGTGTGTATATATATAAATATATATATATATATATATATATATATATATATATATATAGTTTTGAACGGGCCTCATTTTCGTCATCTCCTGTGTAGGATCGATGGACATTTAAAGAATTTTTTCGAAAATCACGTCATGAGTACTTTCCCTTAAGGAAAATCTGCTAAAACCTAAGCACTTGCTTTTCTACAATCATATAATATAATCTTTACTCGAGTAGGCGTGTCTAACTACCTCTATAATCATTCTCAGGCCATTCAATCCACATGTCTTCTTAATATAATTGCATCACTACGTGCACGCATACATCTGACCACCAAATTTGTTTAGCATTAGCAACAACTTGCTGATCCTAGATGAAAACTGCGAGAACACTTCTTAATGCATTTTCTATGTAAATGGAAATATTTTGCCAACCGAAAGACATAGATAGGAAGTTTGTTCCATTTGATGATCCCTGGCGAGTTTTTAAAATTACAGACTAAGGTTCGCCACTTCTTAATTCATGATGACGAATATGCATCGAAGTAACTTAGAACAACTTCAAAGTTCAGTTCTGAACAGCTAAATTAAATTTATATATCACTCTGGTACACACAGTATATAAATCCTCCATGTAATCAACGGACATCTACATTAGAAATATTAAGAACACAATTCAAAATCACTAGGCATAGTAGTAGTAAAACTGTAAAGAAATTCAACACCTAATCTCAAAATGATAATTATTAGTCATAGAAAACAATGAATGCTCAGCCATAACATTTCATTCACAACAACCACTCTGGAGGAAAATGTTTTGTGAATCGAATAGATACACTAGGGCTTGAAAAAAAGAGAAAAATAATTATACAACAAACACACATTATTATATATAAAAATAAAGAGAACAAAATCGAAGTCCCTGATGTTTTTGTTTTCTCTTTTTGTTGGAAAGCTTTCTTTTGTATTACTTAAAATACATCTTCTGTTCAATGTGCTTTACAAATGAAAAAAATGATTTACGTCTGCAGGGCACAAAAATACCAAGGCCGACCACGCTAGTTTTTTGGTGGGAAAATAAGTTGATATTCTCAAGTAATATTCAAAAATATCTTTCTAGTAGTTTCTGGATCGTTATAAAATGTAATATAATATTATCCTATTTGAGAATGACAAAAGCCTCATTTTGCTTATTTTCCTTTCAATCTGTCACTTGTAGAAAATCAAGGATAAAACGCAGATAAAAACGGTCTTGGTAACGTTGTTGTGTACGATGCGTTGCTTAATTCGGAAATTATGAACATAGTGCTTAAATAAACATTTGTTTTTTAATACAGTTAAAGCCAACAAAAGATACGGAAAATTGGGTAAAAGAGTCCAAAATTAGTACAAACAGTATCATCCTTTGCAAACAGCATATCTTTTTAAAAGTGAATATCAGCTGACCAACGGTATGGCAATGCCTCCATAATATTACTTACAGCATTTATTTGACTATTATAATAAATAGAAGAAGTACAGCTCTGTTCAAATATTATTTGAGTTGAGAGTTACTGGTGAATGTCTGGTTTAATGGCAATAAGATAGATAGTATCTGCTACTGAACGTAAACATCAACACATGTTAACGTTAATCTGAATTTAAAATTTTTAAATTATTTATTAACGTCCTCTTTGTGCAACTAAGGCTAATTGGGTCGGGTTATCTACAGGTTACCACCCTTTTCTAGCCTGGGTGGGACTAAGGATTTTATTTAATGAATTCCGCCACTGAATAAATTCCTTTGCCCTGGCGAGAATCGAACTCGTCTCTCTAGGTCCGCCATGAATTGAAGAAACATATGGTGCAAATAGGAAATCGAGCACTATCCAGTAATTGGTTCAACATTTTTTTAAAGATTTACCGAAGTACGCTGAGATTTTAATTGTGAAAAAATAGTAATCCCATAATATCCTGGCATTGAACGCTTTTCTCGCGTGTGAACCTGGTCAAACATAAATAACCTTCCTGGTGTGTTCACTCCTCTATTTATTGTATTTAATTCTTATATAATATTTGTGAATATCTTACATTAACATTTACTCGAGCAAAGGAAATTAACTTATCAGGTGTACGTACAATTATTAAATAAAAGGCCGAGATATTGTTATCAGCGACTGATATCGGTACTGTTGGGTTCTTCTCTATTGTAGTAAATAATCTATCGTTATGAATGAAGGGGCGGGGGTTTACTCAGAGCTGGATAGCGGTGAGCTGTCCTTGGATACCATGAATGGGCTCCTTATCTATCAGTTAAAGATAAGATTTAGGCGGGAACAGACAGCTTCGAGAGGTTGCCTTATCTTCGCCAAATAGATCCCGTTTTATCTATGTGCTTAGGAAAACCTCAGACTTTTCCTCAACGCCGGCTTTTTCTGTCGCCGGTCAGGCCGTGCTCGGATCCCGGCTGCTTACAGTAAATATTTACCAAAGGATTGAACGTTTCTTGGAAGTTCACTGAAAGCATTAATTTAATCTTTTAAGATTTACTCCCCTAAGATTACCTGGAAAAAATTATTTTAGCGATTTTCCTTATTTGAAAAGGGAAGGAACCCACGTTTCTATAGAAATATGATTACGTTTATTCCTACAGAATGACAAAAATAGTTTAATAAGTACTAGGCATCTTCGGAATTTTTGAAGATTTACAGTATAAGTCACAATAATTGTAAATAATAATAAATTATTTGTAACAACATTTTTTTAATATGAATTATAGCCACCATTAAACATCATATGAGTAAAACTGGATGTACCATGTGGGTTTCGTCCAGTGGTAAATGTCCAATTTAGTTAATTTAACCTATAATAACTCTTAGGAGATTTCCCCAACCAAACGTTATTGGATAGTATGCAATAATTGTGAGCATAGAATGTTACAACAAAAACAAATGTTGATTCATTCATTCAAACTCCAGTAGAAGACTAGAATGTTACATTCAAAAATACGGAGAGCAATTTCAGTAATGTTGGCACAAAATGTACAAGGACTGCAACGTCAAACAGATTAAAAGCCTGTGTCACAAATTCTTTAGAGGGGGAAACACTATTTTAGCAGATTTCCCTTACGGGAAATCAGCTATTGAGGTAGTACTCATGACGAGATCTTCGAAATTTTTCTTCAAATGTCCATCGATCCTACCTACGAGATAACAAATATGAGGTCCGTTCAAAACTGTATGTATACATATACAAATATATATATATATATATATATATACATATACAAATATATATATATACATATACAAATATATACATATATATATATATATATACATATACAAATATATATATATACATATACACATATATATATATATACATATACACATATATATATATCTATATATATAAAATATATATATATATATATATATATATATATATATGTCTGTTACAACTTGTGGTTTAACAGTTCGTTAACGGCTGAAATTGGAACAGGGGGAGGGGGGAGGGTTTTGAGGGGAGGATCTGTGCAAATTCGAAAGAGCTACGGTGTTGGATGGCGGAGCGAAACATTGTATAAAACCAATCTTATTGCAAATTAAATGTACTATAATTATTGTTATAAACATTTAATCTCTATCTTGAATATTAACCGAGATATTTACATATTTCAGTTTTCAGCCTTCAGCAAAACCCCAATTCTACATAGTAAGATAAACAATATTCGATTATGCAATAAACCACACCATTCGAAGCTTAAATATCAAATTGTGTATTCAAGAGACCTTTATTATACGAGATATATGCAAATATGTCCTGGTGACCCTCGTACCCTGTCTTAAGGTCTTGGATTACTAAAATTTGATTGATTGAGATAACAATTATTCAGACTCATTATTAATTGCAGTACTCGTATAGTAAATAGTTCTCAATACAATGAATATGTTACATTCTGATATAGTCCAGTAATTGTTTTTCTTTCCGGTGTGAGGAGGGCAGACCTGTTTGTTTACATTTCAAACGCTTCCTGTAGGCAAATATGATTAGTTTACGCAGCCCCTGGGTGGCAAAGTTTTTATATTCTCATTAATTTATCTCAATCAAGTATTTTAATTTCGCTTCCCCTTCTTGTCAATTTAATTCATCTTCAGTTCAGCGTCTAAATTTTTCGGGTGTAGCTACCATCCGTGAGAAATGGAGGTTATGTGAACTTCATGATCCAGGATGCAGGCATCTTTGTTTGTCTGGAGGCGAGCAATGACTTTATTCAATCATTTTGTTCTCGGGTTACAATTCGTTCTGCGATTTATACCGTCGTTATCAGTACCTTTTTTTTTTTTTTTTATGAAATAGGCGCGAATCAGTAATTGAGTGTCTGGCAAATATGCCCTCCACGGGTTTACAGTCCAATGATTTTGAAATAAGGCAATTTCAAGCTGGGACTCAATTATGGGTAATTCAACATATTCCGGAATAGCCAACTAGTTATTTTTTTTTATGTTAATTCACATTGGGCATTTCAAAATGTGAACCAGTAATCTCTTAAGTATGAAAAAAATAAAGATATTCTTAATAGATTTTTAATGAAGACGTACACTTAAGCAGAAATACAAGTTGTAGGACTTGTATTTGTAGTTGAGTAGCCAACGGCTAGAGGAGATACAACCCCATTCTCGCTGTTAAATGTCAGCCAAGATGGCAGATGCACTGGTCCTAGATGTAGCGTCCACTAGTGGGCAGTAGTTGATTTAGTCTTCATTGAAAAGAAAGTTGTATATCTTAATTAATCTAAACTTGCTTTATGTATTAAAATTAAGCCTTCCTTCCATGTTATATCAGGGGTTTTTTAAGTGAGGCATTCTAAGTTGAGGAACCTTGATGCAGCTAGCACAATGTCTAGAGAAACGCTGGCAGGAAATACCACGACAGGGTCAACAAGATGAGGAGTCGATAGTCATCACTCCATGCAATTAGTCTGAATTTCGAATAACAATGAGTTACAATCGCTGATTGAGACTGAATAAAATTAATTATAAACATTCTTTTTGGCAGACTTCCCTTTTAAAAAATGATGACGTCATCCAACTCACAAGAAATCTGCTTAGTCTACTCAATTCCATTTCTGTACTGCAAATTCCCCTTATATATATAGATATATATATATATATATATATATATATATGTGTGTGTGTTTTTGTGTGTGTGTGTGTGTGTGTGTGTGTGTGTGTGTGTGTGTGTGTGTGTGCGCGCGCGCGTGCCCGCGTGCGTGCGTGCGTGTGTGTTAATGCTATTGTTTTTTGATTGTTACAAAAGTCAATATATTCCACAAATACTAACATATCTAAAACACATCAACATTTACAAAAACATTTAATACAAATTAGTATAGGTCTACAACATACCTAAAAAGATTTAAAAGGGTTAACTTTTATTATATTCTTTAGACAAAGCATGGATATAAGAAAGAATCAGATATTAAAGTAATATTTTCCATAATATAAAAGTACAAAAGTACAAACAAAACTAAATAAATAAAAAAAAAATAATATAAATGTACTAGTATATAGGAATAACAATTATTTTATTAAAACCATTTTAAATTGTTGTCTTTATTTTAACGTTTATTAATTGTCTTTATTACTAGAATTTAATGATTATTTGTTGTATTTAATTTTTTATTTGTTATTTCAGTTTTTGTTATTTTTCTATAATTTTGTTTTCATTTTACATTGTGAAGCCAAATCGCCAAGATGCGGGTGCTCCTGTATAAATAAATAAATAAAAAACAAAACAAAAGTCGACACTTTAACGTTTTATAAAAAACTTATGATCAAATTCGTTAATAGCTGTGATCGGTGGAAGGAGGGTTATTGAGGGGGGGGATCTGAATAAAAAAAATGTATTGAGCCCATCGTAATGTTAATTTAACAAACTAAAGATTATGTTAGGTAATGGCTAAATTCGGCGGAGAAGGGAGTTTAGAAGAATAATTTAAAATTCGAAATATATCGGTTACTGTAGGCCGGATCAAAATATTTTGTGGCCAGTGTTGTTAGATTTTTTATTTCCCCTAAATATTGTTTTATTCGTGATTTCTCTTACTAGAATATCAACAGCTTTATTTGTATTTTTATACATTGTCAGTGTTATTCAATTTCAGCCTTTTGTAAACCCTTATTTCTACTCAACCAATTTACCCTTTAAGTACCTCAGTCAATTAATATCTCAAGTTCAACTAACTTAACGTTTTCTGACCTAATTGTACTCATTTCTTAGAGGGCGCTTTAACAGGTTCTTGCTAAGAGTAGACCTTGTTGCAGTTCATACTATAATGATAAGTGGCTTAGCAATTGAAGCCAATCAATTTGCTAAGCATTGATGATGGGGTTGGAACTGTGAGCGCACTTCAGACATTATCTAACCGTTTATCTAGTGGAAATAACTGACCTTTTAACGACCCAGAAAATAGATCTGACCTCAAACAGCTAGTATTAGTGCCGGTTAACTAAATAAATAAAATTATAAATATAATAGAAATAGTAAATAACTGATAAAAAATACCTCAAAAACCAAGTACTATAAAAGAAATCCTCTGTGGTAAAAGTGGCAGGTAAAAAGAAAAGAATATCAACATGGGAATAATGAAAAAATGCATAAAAATTAGGCTCAGGTGAGCTAAGATGGGTAAATGAACACATTTAAATAAAAGAAAAATATTATGTATGTATGTATGTATGCATGTGTATATATATATATATATATATTGTAACCTCTGTCTGTACATTGTTTTTTTTCTCGAAATTTCACGATACTTGTTAGCACTAACTCCTCCATGATAAGTTCTAACCAACATTTCTAGGGACGAGCATGAATGGGGGTTGTAAGGAAGGCCTGAAATTAAAAATAGTGATATTTCGTTTTCTATTGGTTTTTCGGCAAATATGTTCACGACAAAAGTTGTTTATTTTGTTAAGTTGTTGTTATTTAGAGTAAATTTTGTCATATTTACTTTTGTCCTGCACCAAGTATAAACGAGATATACACTGACGAAATATAAAACTAAAACGGTAGCCGACAATTTTATTTGACACTAAGGATTGAACGGAACTTGAAACTCGGCATGTGAATTAGCATTAATTCTTCCACGATTATTAGCTATATTAAATTGTTTAGGTTCAAACGGGAGTGGGGGTTATAAGAGAAGCCTGAAATAAAAATGCACGATATTTCATTTCCTGTTCGTTTTTCAGTCACTGTTGGTCTTTGTCCCGTATCAAGGGAAAGGAAGTTTTATTCAAATATAGATTGGTGGACAGAATACTTTTCCATGATTATGAATTATTTATAAAAAAAACTACATGCAAAGGAGGCGGAAAATATAAAAATATTGTGGGAAGTAAAGGCTTGCCAAAAAAAAATACCATCTTCATTAAAAATAAATTCCTGAGCGAAGCCGGTACCTTAGCTAGTATAATAATAAAATGGTCTTACCTCGCACAAATCCCACTAAGAAAATGAACAGGAAAGTTGCAAGAGAAAGGAAATGAGGGCAAAGAAGCACATTCAAATAGGAATTTGGAATCTCACCACTCTCCTACGATAGGCAATTCCAGCTTTTTTCGTCAAAGAGGACTCATTTACACAAATCAGGGGAGAGAGTACGCGTGAAACAACAAAATAACAAGTATCGGAATCAGTGGCGGCTAGTCTATAGGCACTGTGGAACTGCAGCACCCTTCAATTTCTACTTGATATTATCTATAACATTTAATATAATGATCCTATTTTCTTTAAAACTTTCTTTATACTTTAATGCAGTAACCATCCCCCAGTTTATGAAAAAAGATACAAAAATCTTTTTATGGAACTGTGAGCTTCACAGTTTCTGCGGCGAGGTGTTTGACTGTTGTCACACAGGAAGCTCCACAAGGGAGAGAGAGCACTGTCGTTCCCGCAGTGCCCTGGCGTTCTAAGGCTAAACATTTTCTGGAGCAGCACCCCCACTAATTTTAGCTACGAGCCGCCACTCATTGGAATGCATGTACTGTGAAAACAAACAGCACAGAAACCGCATCAAACTTCCCATTCAACAGCGGAACTTTACTCGGAAATGGATTTCAATTTGAGCTCGGCAGGTAAAGGGAATGTTTCATGGGATACTAAATCGTAAAAATTTTAAACCATGGACCATCATACAACCCGATACGAGGTGCCTCATTTGATTGTTTCCTACAATAATTAAGCTACGTAATTATGCAAAAATTAAAATAGTTTAGTAAAACTAACGAATATATACTATGCCATTCAAAACCTTTTTTTTTTTTGCAAGATGCAAAATATTTAATGCAATATGGTCATATTTTGACTGTTAGTAACCCAATTCCGGTGCTCGCTCATTTTTAGGTTTTATCAAAGTCTATTGTCAACTGAAAAATATTTCAGATTTTTTTTTATGATGTTATTTCATATTATTTTATATAGGTGCCGTTTTCATTTAAAATAAAGTAAATTATGCTTGCGATGAGGGGGGGGGGGGGTCGCAAATCGAAATTATGCTTGGGATCATTATTTTGGGTCAACAAAAGTCCATTGTTCAAATTTGTAGAAATATATGCAGAAACAACGCAAGGACACACTATAGTTTGAGACAAAGGGTAACTACAACATTAACACCAAAATCTTCCTTATTATTTAATTTGTGCATCATCTGAAAAAGACACTACCTCAAATCACAATTAAAGAGTAAACTATATCAGACGAGACCTTCTCGTAAAGGAGCAAAGTGAGCCTTGTGTTGATCTGTATACACAGACATTAGGATGAATTCAGTTTGTTTGTTTATTATTATTTACGTCCACTTTATGCTACTAGGCTAATCGGGACGGGTTATCTACAGGTTACCACCCTTTACTAGCCAGGGTTGGAGTTTATTTAATGAGACCGTCCAAATAAATTTCTACTGCCCAGGGTGGAAATCGAACCCGCAACTCTAGTTGCGCCCGCACGTCCAACCTGAGCCCCCCGTGTGTATTCAGAACGCGAGATTAAGATTTTCAATATAATGTCCACTATCCATGAACTTGGTTAACATATAAATTATTTGGCGTGAGGAGAATGGGGGTGAATTTGATTAATTTCAAACACATACTTCAATCCACCAAAACTATGTTTCCGTAGAAAATATATACTATTTTCTTCTCTGACCCTCTCGAACAACTCCTCCTTAAGTGATTATTATGTGATCGAAAAAGTGAACTTATCTACAACGCCTTCGAAAAGCAAAAATAACGAATTCCACTGACATAAGCAAAAATGTTTAGGAATTAAATCCGTATCAGCATGTTCCAATATAAATTTTGATGTAATTCTGTGGCATTTGCGTAGAAAACAAACCGAATATTCAAAAGGGTGATATTTTTATTTTTATTTCATTAGATGTATTTATTGCTTGTCTTATTGTAGATATCAGGCGAAATGAATGAACGAAGGCTAGCAAATGGGGCATTAGAATTCCTGTCAGCTGGAACGAAGGTTATGTATGATTAGTTTCTCCTACGTATACATATTCCAGACAATGTTCCAAACTTCTCTCACACGTTAGCTGGCATGTCGTTTTATTTCCATTGCCATGAATACAAAATTTATAGTTTACAAACTACAGCTGCTGAATATCATATAGCCCCCACGGGCTGGTTATCATTGATATAACATATCTATGGCTCAATCGAGGGTTACCCAAGTAGAAATCGATGTAATTTAGTACCCTGTTCGGCAACTCTACATTATATTTTATTCTATGGCGAGCGTTGACATATTCAATGCAGCTTCATTTCCTTTATATAATGAAGCTATCTATGAATATAAATGGGCGCGTTCTGAACTTTTATCGCTAACTTTAATTGCTAAAAGACCGTCAAGTAGGGGAAGCGTAATCTAAACAGATTTTCTACAATTAATCTCACCGATGGTTTAACAAGATTAAAAATAAATAAATAATTTATTAAAGTTCACTTTTTGCAACTACGGCTAATTGGGGCGGGTTATCTACAGGTCACCGCCATTTTCTAGCCAGGGTGGGACTATGGATTTTATTTAACGAATTCCTTCACTAAATAAATTCCTCTGCCCAGGCGGGGATCGAACTCGCCACTCTAGGTTTACCATGTGAGATTAAAGTCAACGCTTTAACTCACATGGCTAACCTAAGCCCCTTAACAAGATTAGTTCTATAACATTTTACGATCCATCTGACAATAACGGAGATATTTTGAATTTTCAAATCCCCCTCTAAACACCCATCATCCCAGGTAATAACAAATATCATTAGCCTAGCGTGAAACGGATAATTATCGAGTATGATATAGATCAATTAAACATATTGGAGCAAACAACGAAAAATCTTAATTATGGAGTCATCATCACTGAAGTCATCAATTGTAGCAACAGTGATGGAATAAAGGATTACATCTAAAATTATATATCCCTGTGTTAAAAACACATATCTCACTATCCCAACATACATTTTATCTAACACAAATACTAACTGGACATGGAAATACAGACTCTTACTTATACAGATTCAAACTTACTGACTCAAATACTTGTAAATGCGACAGTTACACTGAACAGATATTCACCCACCTGATTTATGAATGTAGACTGACTCAAGTCTGTTAAAGACTCATATTCCCGAATGGCCTATCAGTCCCGCCATTTTATTCTCAAAACATCTAAATTTATTAAAATTATTTATTAACGTCCACTTTTGGGACTAAGGCTAAATTTATTTTAAAAAGTCCGTCACGCAGGGGCTGCGTAAACTAAGCAGATTTCCCACGTGAAGTTTTACAATAGAGAAATCTGCCCAATAACAACAGTAGTTGGGGATTGTAGTAGTAAGGGATCTCTAAACCTATTCACAAGGGACGAATAGTTACGGAAGCGGCCGCCAGAGCTCTCGGCGGAAAGTCCGGAACATAGACGACTCCTGCCGACCACACACAGAATATAAATGCAAATATCTCGGTTAATATTCAAGATACAGAATAAATGTATATTTATAGTAAATTTAATTTACAATAAGATTGATTCTATACAATGTTTTGATCCGACGCATAATAACGGAGATATTTCGAATTTTCGAAAATCCCCCCTCTAAACCCCCCCTTCCACTGGTCCGATTTCAGCCATTAACGAACTTGATCTTCCTTTTTACATAAAACGATTAAATTCCGAAAAATTAAAAATTGCGACCGCTAGAGCGTTAACAGACAAATATATATATATATATATATATATATATATATATATATATAATTTTGAACGGACCTCATTTTCGTCATCTCCTGGGTAGGATCGATGGACATTTGAAGTTTTTCGAAACTCGCGTCATGAGTACGACCTCAATAGCTGATTTCCCTTAAGGGAAATCTGCTAATAGCGACCGCTAGAGCGTTAACAGACAAATATATATATATATATATATATATATATATATATATATATATATATAATTTTGAACGGACCTCATTTTTGTCATCTCCTGGGTAGGATCGATGGACATTTGAAGAAATTTTTCGAAACTCGCGTCATGAGTACGACCTCAATAGCTGATTTTCACTTAAGTGCTTTAATCTGCTAAAACAATAGCCTATGGTATCCTTAAGCTGGGAGAGGAAAAGATAATATAAAATTAATATTATGTAATTTTTATTGGTTGTTTAATTGTATTACTGAATTGTTCTAATTAACGTTTTTTGTTTTATTTTTTACAGTTTTATTTTCATAATCTTATTTACATTTTTAATGTGTGTGTATATATATATATATATATATATATATATATATATATATATATATCACACACAACACACACACACACACACACACACACAAAAAAAATGTAAATAAGGTTATGAAAATTAAACTTGACAAAATAAAACAAAAAACGTTAATTAGAACAAGTGTGTGTGTATATATATATATATTCATTATTAAATAAAAAAATTGTTAAAAGTTTTAACAAAATGCACATACAATGCAAAAATGCATGGGATATGCAGAAAAATAAAATCATTCCACATAGGGCTACTATGTAGAAGTCATCATCACATAACGTATTTGTTTCTATTTCACGATGTACAAGTTCAATGAAAACCATATTTGGTATTTAACTTTGGAATGAAGTAGTTCATGATATAGCAGGTAATTATTGATATGAAATGAGTAAGATTGGGGCTTTATTGATGGTTGAAAACTAAATATCTCGCTTAAGACTCAAAATAGTGAGAAAATGAATTCCATATACAGGAAAAATTTTGAATTCTATAATGTTTAGCTAAAACGTTCAACGATTGACATATTTGTAATAAATCTATTGTAAGTTCATGCCAAGCTGACAAGATATGGATCTAAGTTGTACATCTGCTCCTTGACTATTATCAGGCGATACTGACGTCAGAAGAATGTTCCAGGAACAAATTTTATCTAGACGTGTTTCCGATTCCAGATAGCGGGCTTCCTCTGCTAGCGGTCCCATTCTTTAACTCTGATTACTACTCGCTAATGTCTATTTAAAACATTGTAAAAATAGACCTTACGTAACATTTATTACATTGACAGGAAATATGTTTCTACTTCTCAAGAATCAATAACCACCACCCACATACCAATTCTATTGTTGTGATTAGCTAAGAATGAAAAATAATGTATTTGAGAGCATTTCTTATTGGATATAAGTTATTGTGGTCACATTTTTTCGCTTGTGTTTGTGTGTGTGCATGTGTGTGTGTGTGTGTGTGTGTGTGTGTGTGTGTGTGTGTGTGTGTGTGTGTGTGTGTGTGTGTGTGTGTACATGTGCGTCTATGTTTATGTGTTTTTGTGAACTTGTTTTTTCTTTGTTAGTTATACCTACTAACCTATATTAAAATAACTGAAGAGAGCTCCATCGGTATGAGCAGCTTATATAGATTAATCCTGAATTGTATTCTCGAATGAAATTAGTTCATATTTATTTTTTGAGTGAAACATATTTGCACTTCCCAGAGGGAAAAATTGATTATCTATGTGTTCCTAAAATATGAGAACACAGAAAAGATCAAATAATATGCGGAAGTGTAAGGAAGTGAAGCTGGAAGTGCAAACAAATCTCTTTTGACCCCATTTTTAAAAAAAAAAAAAAAAAGTGGAAATAGAGATTGAAATGAAATTTTTAAAACCAACTGAAATTGGAATTGGTTACTTGCCAATTTATTATTTCATAGTCAATTCTTTAAATAAATTCCTCGTAAATTGAAAATCGAACAAATAATTCGAAGTTATAGAATTAAAATACTCTTCTATAACTTATAGGCCTATATAGCCTATTAGCTTTAGCTCATCTAGGGCTTATTTGGTGCCCAGTTTACAACATTATATCAACTCCTGTTAAAATAAAATGCTGAAATTTAAAGGGACATAATTGTTGACAATGGACCCAGAAAAAATTGTGGACTGGCTTATTTCATTTCTTTTTTCTATTAAGTAGAATTTGAATATTCTTATTTCTATCGTTTTGTACTACCTAGAATAGTTTGAATACGACAATAAAATGTGTTCCATTGTTGATATTATTGATTATATACAGACCAAGTATTGCAGTTTTATATAAACTTCCTTCTGGATTCCGAATGCAACCAAAAATTCCAAGTTATCGGAAAGTTTTAAGCGAAAGCCTTAACATGTTGGCTAACCCAGGTCTCAAATGAGAGTTCAGCTGTTCAATAATTTCCAATATCTTGTTAAAGTGAAATACCGAAAATGTATAAAATATTTTAGTTCTCCGGATTACAGAATTTGGTCCCAAATATGTAGGATAACTACTCTATTTGTTGCTCCTCAATTCAACAAACTACAAAATAATCAATCATTGTGAGTTGTGGAATACACAGTTTTTGTTTTTGTCTTATATTTTCTTTAATTTAACTCAAAAAATTAAGGATTTTTTGTAAGAGCCAGTACGAGGTTGCCATAAGACACCAGGCAAAGAACACTTACTGAAAATAAACATACAAAAATGGATCTCCCTTAGAAAAAAAGGTTTCATCAAAGATATGCCCAATGATCACAGTCAGTCTACATTTGGTTGTAAAATGAGTCACTTTTTCCAGATTACATTCAACCAAGGTTTTTTTTAGATGCCACTTAAACGAGCTCCAGTACACTTCAAAGGTCAGAAAACACATTATCACGCTTGGCTTTAATTGTCGGTTGAATAATGCAAATATATATAATACATTTACACTAATTTACTGAAACGTAACTCCGTTTTCCAGCGGTGTATTAACTGGAGTTCAAAGTACGATAATTATGCGTGTCAGTGTTTTTTGATTCGGATAACACACGTATTAAGCCAATTAAAAATTGACCAATTAAGTACGGGGCTGAAGGTTAAAAAAAAACACAAAAAAAACGGAGAAACACGAATCTGATTGCGGTGCATAAGAAAATTACAGTATATGCATCCTTGCACACTTTTTAAGATCCTGATTACTCTAATGCATAATTCGCTATGCGGGTTCCCCCAAGACCCCGTTATAAAGCTCGGCTGAAGGTATGCGCCATTTTTTGCTCGTGTTGTTGCTACAAAGTTGTTTACTTCATGGAAATGTAACCGTCATCCTCAACAATCATGGACATCAACATCAACATAGACGTTCGCAATAAGAAATTAGCCATCAAAGGGAAAAGGAAACTTGTTATCTATTCAGGAATTATCATTAATGTGTTTACACTTTTTAGAATAGTCTGGCCGACACGGAGGACTGGCCTACCGATATAAAGAAGCGCATAAAGCAGGGGGCGTGTAAATTAAGTGGATTTCCCATAATTTCGAATTATAAACTTTAAAAAGAAGAGCATAATTTATTCGTTCACATTATCAAACCAAACCTAGCTATCCTGACTGGGGGCGGGGGGTTATCAGATATAGCAGATGACATAAAGGAAGTAAGAATTAGTTTTAATTAGTATTTTTAAAATGATTTAACCGTACTGATAGTTTCAGAAAAGTAGTAAATGATTAGAGATTTCAATTTATTTATTTCAGAAAAAAGAGTAAGCATTAACTACCTGTTTATATCATGTCATTAATATAAATAGATCATTTCGAGTAAGTCAAATTTAAAAAATACTGTGAAGCAGGGCCTGTGTATGCTAAGCAGATTTACCAAAAGCCCGTCATCCAAGGCTGCGTAAATAAGCTGATGTCCATTTGGTAGAATGACAACATAGTAACGCCATCCCACCATTTACTGAAATTTCTAAATCAAGATTCGATGAATGGTAGTGGTGGCTTAGTGAAAGCTGAAAACAAGAAAGTACGAATAACTCACTTAATATTTGAGTTACCAGAAAATTTATAAAACAACAATTGTTGAACATCAATAGTTATCTTAACTGATGATATGTTCACGTATTTGCACGTTTCTCAAACTGTAAAAGTCAGTAGCAAACAACATTTGGTATTTAAGCTCTGAATAAGAGGTTTCATAATAAATTGGCTTATTGTTAACTTGCGACTACTAAAAGATCTACAATGGTTAATATTCACGATAGAGAAAAATTGTACACAACATTTATAGACAATTACATTTATAATAATATTTGGTTTCTACAATTTTCGATCCGACTAATATATCTCAAAATAAAGAACGAGATATTTTGAAGTTGCGAAATTCAGCCATTGACGAACTTGTTCTTTAGTTTTGCACAAAACGTCTATCGAGGTTGATAACGATCAAACAAAAATTGTGACCACTAGAGCGTTTACAGACAAATATATATTGCACATACACAATTTTGAACGGAACTCATTTTCGTCATCTCCTGGGTGGAATCTATGACCATTTGAAGAAGTTTTCAAAAATCGCGGTATGAGCTCAATAGCTTATTTCCCTTGAGGAAACTCTGCTAAAAGCTGGAATAGCACACGTATGTCGTAATGTCTCAACTCTCACTTCATAAGCCTACGAAAACGAGACTTGATATTCATGCTGGTACTATTTTAAACGAACTAAAATCACGTATTTACTGTATTTTATAGATCACTTGTAAGTGAAATGCCTAGTGTATAATTAATATTTTAATTGCAATTTCTTAGACTTGTTCTCCAAATGTTAGCTTCAGTCCGGCTACCTCCACGAGTATTTCGTCAAGAAAGCGCTATTTTTTGCTATCGTTTTGGTTACCATTTTCAAGCTAAACGCTATTACTACTAATGAATTAAAATGAAAAGTTATTTTTAGTCCCTGGGGTTAACTATTGGACAATTCAGTAGTACCAGCGGTGAACTGCCCGAACAAAATACCAGTTGAGCTACCGAACATTACCGATAAAGAGACTGCTGGCGCAGAAAACCGGATTGGAGGGGAGTTTTTGATATGATTAACGCATTTCTGTATTTAGGCATACATAAACTCAAAATGCAGAATACCAAGTCCCTATCCAGTAATACAAAAGAATGCAAACATTAAATCTGTTATTTTATTGACTTTTCTGAGGCTATATATATAAAAAACATAATCCAGTTCCTACGGTCATTATGTATTTCGAACGGGCTGAAATATTTGGCTGTCGAGATAAAGATCTGATTGCGAATTTACGCGGAACTAATTAGATGGTATGAATTAAAAACTGTCCCCGGATTCGGCTCGTTTGATTTACAAGGTTATCCCCGTGGCAGGATTAAACTCATAACTCAGGCCTACCATTTTCATTGCTTATAATCACTTGATATAGCTATATTTAATGGCCAGCTATGCATATAAATTTTTAATTTGCCCCTCACTCAGAAGGAATAAGGTATGGGACAAGGATTGGTGAGAGAGAGAGAGATGCTTAATTTACGCGCCTGCGTGTTGGCCTTTTGTTTACATAGATTCTAAATTTATTTTAATAACAATAAGAGAAATTTATCTTTTAAAATGGTTAAATACTTTGATATTTATATAAAAAAGGTCACTTTTCTCTTCTTAAATTCCACAATCAATAAATGTTGATAAATGTAAATAACATTTTAGTATTCAATTGTTTTAAACACTAGTAATGAATAATTTTCAACAAAAAAACTTGAATTACTGGTATAAATGGAATGGGAATCGAATTCGCATACTTCCAGAAAGTTAAAGAGCTGGATAAAAATCGAGATATCATTCAGCTCTCTTTTTTCCTTTAAAATTTGAGTGACCCATTATTACTGGCCAAACTGTACAATAATTTAGCTAATCTAAAGAAAAAGGTAGTTTTCCCAAATGTTCTTTTCGAAGAGGAGGAATATTCATAGATCGTTTGGTACCTTTCTTGATCTCAGTAGAATTTAATGGAAGCATTTTAGATGTACATATTTTTTTTGCCGATAATATTTCTTCACCAAAATAAGGAAGCTATGCCTGGATAAATGGGCATTTGGTAGCTTATACAACAACTTTTTGGGGAGGTAAATTCAAATTTATATTCATTAATGAGACTGTTGGAATACACATAATGCGAAAGTCGATTATTATTCATATTTTTCCTAGTGCATTTATGGCCCGTAAAGACCAAACGTTATTTTTCGGATTAGCTTGATTTCTGAGTAAATATGTTTTTTTGGAAATACAGAATATTGGAACCTCACACGACCTATTGATGTAATAAATGACTTATTCTGTGAGTCTACGATTTTAGAAAATTTAATATTTATTCCGACTATTTCAGGTGATTTGTTATTAAAAATAGACTCACTAACAGACTGACTAATTGAAGATGAGTTCGTAAAGTTTTTAGACTAGGAAATGACGATTCCCCCAAAATAATGTAAACATCATAACAAGTTGTTCTATCTCATAAGTTCTTACAGATACCTATTTACTTCAAACTTTGGTTAGACAAGGTAAGTTCACTTTCCCATTGTGTACAAGGTTATGCCTGACATAACTAAAGCACAACATGCGCCAACAATTATAATTTCTCTTAAATGTCAAATTAGAATTGCGCCTTACCCCAGACAGGACAGCCTTGGCACATGTCTGCCCGAACCCCGACCTTGTAGAGTCGTTCACCCGACCACTGGATCCCGGAAATCAAAGCCACTGAGAAAACAGAACCGTACGCAGTAAACACTTCTTAGCTACTCCACCACTTCCCACTTGCCAGTAGTGTCCAACGACTCTCCTTCCAGCTGTCATTAATGTCAAAATCTCTCGATATCCATTTGATTTGCCACATTTACATATTTTACATAGGAAATACAGATTAGTTCCGGATAATTGTCCATCGGGAAACGAAGTCAGGAGAAGGTAGAAATAGGGGCATCCTGACAGTCAATGATTCAATTTAGTTCAACATTCTTAAAAAAAAAAAAAAAAAACAGTCATCTACGTCCTGTACCATGTCAACTCAATTTGTTTTAGCAGATTTCCCTTAAGGGAAATCAGCTATTGAGGTTGTACTCATGACGGAATTTTCGAAATTTTTCTTCAAATGGCCATCGATCCTACCAAGTAGATGACGAAAATGAGGTCCGTTCAAAACTGTGTGTGTATATATATATATATATATATATATATATTTGTCTGTTGCCGCTCTAGCGGTCGCAATTTTTGTTTGATCGTTACCAAACTCGATATTTAGTCGTTTTATGTAAAAAGAAAAATCAAGTTCGTTAACGGCTGAAATCGGACCAGTGGGAGGGGGGATTAGTTTAGGCAGCCCCTGCCGGACTTTTTATCTTATTACATCTATATTACAATTTTGATGGTGTAGTACACATTGTTTTGCTTAAGGGACACTAAAACTGATCACAAAAAACCAGCTAAGAATTAAAGTGTTTGAATTAAATCTATCAGGATGTTAAAGGATTATTAGTTGTTATATGTGAGGATTTTAAAATAAAATTACCTCTTTTAGAACGCTGTGGATTTAACATTGACCCTAAAAATTTGATGTGGACAAGAATGCCTTCCTTGTACTCCAATTAAATAAAATAAACAATATGTTTTGCTAATAAACAATTAAAATTATATATTGATTTGGGAGTCATAATCGGTATCCCCATTCTCAGGCAACAGCAGGTCTAAATATGAAATCCCTACAGTCTAAGGATGGTTATTTTTAAGTTTGATAGTAATCAAATTGGGTTCAGGGAGAGTCAAAAGATTCCGTTGAAAACTTGCATTTTCAGCAATTACAAAACTTCAACTAGTTTATACAAGGAAGTAAAAAAATCTGCTAAAACCACCCAGAGATTATAGCATCTAGCTCGTGCATTACATTTCGATACGGATTTCACAGAGGTATGTATGAATAATGCCCATCTAATATGTGTCAACATTAAAAGATTGGAGATTCCTAGATTTGGGGTACTTTGGCAACACTCAAAACATTATGTTATTTTTTTTTATGTTTTAGTTTATTTTTTAAATGGAAACAATATATGTTGTAAACTAGTTATCATTAATATACCTAAATGCTGAAATTGACTGAAACTTCACAAATGGTCACTGGATGAACTCGACTAGTTAGCTTAGAGAAATTAAACATTCTGTAAGCCGTGGCCCTACGACCTTAAAACAAGAAGAGACGAAATCATACTTACAAGGGTACGAATTGGACATACTCTACTAACACACTCATACTTGATGAAGAAACAAGACAAACCGATTTGTAGATGTTGTAATGTATCTCAGGCAGTTAAGTATATATACTGACTGACTACAGACAACAGAAGTACATACAGATACCACACGATTTACATGAACTACGGACATAATAATAATAGCTTTATTGGCATCCTTTACAGGATAAAAGCCTCTCCCATTAGGAGGTATAATAAGGAGTCCATCCTAATTGTTAAAGTTTTCTGGTCGTCCTCTTCCACCATTCTCGATCTCTCACCACTCCCCACCAATTGTTGCCAGCGACTGAAGTAAGCTCGTCACTCCATCTCAGGCACTGTCTTCCTCTATTCCTGACCATGTCCCTTGGGATCCATTCTGTGCAGACCTTCGTCCATCGCTTGTCATTCATTCTAGCCAGATGACCTGCCTAGCCCCACTTCAATCGGTGTGCTTCAACTCTGAGGTTCTTCACCGGGACTCTTTTTAAAATATCCACATTCCTCTTCCTGTCCCTCTTTTTAACTCCTAGTAACTCCTGAGCATAGCCATCTGTGTCGAGTTCAGCTTGGAATCTGCTCTGGCTGTAAGCGCCCAGGTCTGAGCTCCGTAGAGTATGGAAGGATAAACACACATGCTCAGCACCTTGCTTTTCAAATTGTCACTGAGTGAGCCTTTGAAGATCTTCTTGAGTGACCAGTACTTAGACTATCCTATTTTGATTCTTCTCTGAAGCTCGTTTTCCATTCTTCCTTTAAAAGACACACACTGTCCGAGGTAGATGTATTCCTTTACATACTCAAATTCCTTCCCTTCAATTACAACTGCTGGTTTTTCTGCGTTTGTCATCAAACAGGTTTTTTGGTGGTTAACTCTCAGGCCATATTTTGTGCTAACCTTCATGGGTTCTGTGAGCATTTTTAGTAGATCTGCTACATTATCCGAAATCAGGCATAAGTCATCTGCGAAGCGGAGGTTGTTGAGGAAGCTACCGTTGATCACTAGGCCTAACTCTGTCCAGTTCAATTGACTGAAAATTTTGTCCAGGACGCAGTTGAATAGGATTGGAGATAGAGGGCATCCTTGTTTTACACCCCTGCCAATTTTGAAAGAACGGCCTCTTTTATCTAAAGACACGAATCCCACTGAGTCTTGGTACATTTCTTTTATTAGAACTACTGACATACATAGATACTATTCTCAAACATTTATTATTATTATTATTCATTAACGTCCACGTTTTGCAACTTAGGCAAATTGGGACGGGTTGTCTACAGGTTACCACCCTTTTCTAGCCAGGGTGGGATTTTAGGATGTTATTTAATGAATTTCGTCACTAAATTTAAAACAAACATTTAAAGACACTTCTATTCAAAGATCTAAACATGATATATTTTTAATTTCATCTGAGTTAAAGCTTGGACCTTAATCTCACATGGTAAACCTAAAGTAGAGAGTTCGATTCTCGCCTGGACAAAGGAAATTATTTAGTGACGAAATTCATTAAATAACATCCTAAGTCCCACCCTGGCTAGAAAAGGGTGGTAACCTGTAGAAAACCCGTCCCAATTTGCCTGAGTTGCAAAAAGTGGACGTTAATATATAATAATATTTTTAATTTAAGACTTGCATTTTTATTTTTGCAACATTTTTGAGTGTTAGTTTTCTCTACTTTCACCCAAAAATTTTATACATGAGACTTTACCTTATTTTTATTATATTTTGCAGAATATCTGTTACGATCTTTTCAGTTTTAATATTTTTAGTTAGTTCCGTAATGAATTTAATTAATAATGTTTTAAATTTATGTTAACCTATTATATTATTAATTTGTAAATAATTTTTATATATTATTTCGTTTTACTTCTTTTTTGTATTTTGTTTGTTTAGTTTGGTTGTAGTGTTATTGTAAGTATCTTTTTTCTTTTTCTGTTTTGGCATTTCGTTATTCTTTCTTAATTTCTATTTTTGTGTTTTGTCGTACTTTGTTGTTACCTATTGCTTTTATTTCATGTATTTGTTGTTTTCTGTTTTTGTTGTATTTCTATGTTTATGATATCTTGTTTTTGTTGTTTTTTTTTTTGTTTTGAGCAATATCACCCTTGTTTCGAAGCTCTGAAATATTTAAAATAAAAGTTGAAATGTTCTGAAACACACTGTTTTCCTCAGAAACATCAGCTTTTAACTCCACCCCTAGGAGAAAAAACGCTTCTGGGTAGGATTCCATTTCCCGCAGTTCTTGGAGCTCGTTGTGATGTCTGCTGGGTATCCTGCCGACCCTGTGAACAATGCTGATTGCGGACAGGATGTAACACCAGCTGAAACATAATTTGCGCGAACATCCCTTGACAAGTGGCCAAATCGTCTCGCCGCCATCCGTGCTTTGCCTAACAGTCAAGGCGCACGCACTTCTCAAGTCAAACAGAGACAAGGTCACATTTCTGGCACACTTAACGCTTTAAGGACATTGCCACAACATGGAGACTTGCCTGACAAATAACTAAATATATTTTGTAGCAGTAAAAAAAAATTAAAGCAGCAGGACTACGCACACATAACTATCAAATACTTCTTAGCAATTAAAATTGTAAAAAACTCAGTAACAAATATGGAGTAAATTCACTAGACTACACGACATCGTGTGAACTAAACGTCGTGTAGACGTTTAGTTCACACGATGTTCTGGATTTTCATCCGTTTATCACACGAACTGTTGTCATACAGTCTTAAACTTTCCGTTTAACTCAACTTTGTCCTAGATCTGTTCAGCTAGGCGTGTGCTAAACGTGAGCTTTGGGCTCCAAGCGTTAGCCTAGGACAAAATTGAGTTAAACGGAAAGTTTAAGACTGTGTGACAACAGTTCGTGTGATAAACGGATGAAAATCCAGAACATCGTGTGAACTAAACGTCGTGTAGTCTAGTGCATTCCAAACACTCTTAGGAAACAGCTGTGAAGCCAAGTTCATTTGACATAAGTTCTTTTGACAAAAGTCAGTTTGACAAACGTCTTTAGAGAAAAGTCTTTTGAACAAATATCTATAGAGTAAATTACTTCTGCATCTAGGAGAATGCTGAAAGTTTGAAGTAGTCTGCCAAGACATAGTTTAAAACTCAGCATCGTCTATGTTCCACGTCACGTTCAATTACAGCAATAGTAACCATTTACAATCAATCTCCTACTATTTGTAAAATGAAACATTTAACAAAATATAGAACAATTTCCACTCAATATCCAATGGCGAAAAAGTCAATTGTTATTGAAGACTTTTCATTTTACTTTAAATAGTTTATTCTTCTAAAATGTCAATTCGATATGTCCCACTGGTTTATTTTATTTTTATTTTTAAAAGCTTCGCAACGTAGGTAATTTTGCTCTTTTAAATAGAAAAAACGCGACATATAGAATGAAAACACAACAAAATATTAAATAAAAATACTCAAACAGAGCAATATTAAACAAAACTCAGAACACAACGAAAAAAAAACTACACTAAATACAGTTAAAAACAATAAATATATGACAAAAGAGTATACAAAAAATTAAATAATATGCAAATAAAAGTTAAAATAGTTTTTAACTTTTAAGAAATTAAATTAGTAGATAAATGAAAACACATTTCTATAACACAAAAAGAAAAACTGTAAAACACACATTCACACACAAGCATACACTCATGCGCGAACTCCCATACTACACAGAGGCACAAATAAACTCACATATGTAAGGAATAGTCAAATTATTCAATTTTGTTAAAAATGCTATTTTATAAACAAAGCGCGCATGAGCTAAATTGTTGGGTACATGTTTGTTATTTTTAAGATCTGGATAATTATGGGTATGTGTGGGCTACCTTCAGTCAGTAAGTCATAGGGTATCTGTAAATGTTCAGTCTGTATGTATGAGGTTTATAAAAGAAGCTACATTGCATGCATTTAGACATCGATACACCCCCCCACCGGCCGTTCCTTCTTTTCTATTAGGAATCCATGTATTAGGTAGGAATGGCATATACGAAGTCATGTAATAATGAATTCCACCCTCGTGTAAATCTAATATTTATTTATTTCCAGACATACTGGTTTATCATACCTACGAATTTTATTGTAAAATATTCTATTCCCATGAACAAGTCAACTGCTCCAAAACAAATATTCCTGTCTGCGCAGTTCTCAATTAAATCACAAACGAGTAATCCTTTCGGTTTACCCTTAAATTGTGGCTGTTACTATGTACCCTGGTTTCACATTGCCTTCTACATGAGTCTAATCAAAATAAAGAGATTAGAACGAGCTGAGAGAATTCCTCTCAAGATCAGAACTTAATAAGCTTATTGATAAAACCTGCTGTAATATTATTCCATTCATCAGATTTCCGTTGGAAACGAAAATGTGCTATGAGGTTGTACTCATGCCACAATTTTTGAAACATTTTTTTTTTTCAAACGTCCGTCTATCCTACCCAGGAGACGACTAAAATTAGGCTCCCTCAAAACTATAGAAATACATATTTTCTCGTACTCAAGTATTTTTTTGTTAGCCATTTTGAAACCCCCACTTCCAAACATATTTTTTTCACTTTAGGTACCACAGTCCAACTAATATTTCAACTCCAGTTAACATAGGCTTTTTATTGCGGGAGAAATTGAGAATAGACATTGAGATGAGATCTTCAACGTACCCTATCCTAGTGCGTGCGAATACTAGTTTAAGCAGGACCTGCGTGACTTATAGAGACAAGCGAGATTTGATATCACGAAAAATAAATATATTTGTGGATGAAGTAGTGAACTACTAAAGACAACAAGTAAAACCCAAACAGTAGAACAGAATATAGCACTTAAAAGAGATGTAAGTTATTTTTAAAATAGAGAATACCATTTACAAAAGTTATATATATTACATTACTTTGTCATACATCAATCTTAGCTCTCGTTTTTGGCACTTCGACAAAGAGAAATAAAAATAGTTGGGGAGGGAAGATAATGTAAATAAAATATGTTCTCCATGGCCAATGGTTATTGACCCCGACCGTGACCTACGATATTTCTGAACCAGACACCTGACCCAAACCATTTCCGTCCTCTTTAAATAAATTTTCCTCGAAATTCCGTTTTCTTGGAATTCCTGTTTTATGACCCCCTTTGAAAAATATACGTTTCTACAAGGCATTAGATGTCTCTAATATTATTATTATTTTCTTAAGGGAACATGACACACGTGTCTTGGAATTTGTTTTTGTTGTGATATGTGATAATTTAGTCATCTCGTCACCTTCTGTCATTGGGGTATGCGGCCTGACGTCATAGGCTTGGCACGCACTTGATACACAGGGCTACTAGTAGAGAAGCCCAAAAATAAAATTAAAAAATAATGATACACCACGAAATCTGTGATATAAATATGGTGTAAACTCATTTTACAAAAAAAATAATTTGATTTATGTTACCAATATAAATGGCAAATTTTCATATACTTAGACTCAGACTGAATAACTAGAATAAACAAATTAATTAAGTAAATAGAGGAATAATACTAGCTAATCGTGCATGTTTGGCTATTATGAAGCAGTTCAGGAGTCGAGAAGAACTAAGATGCGACTGTATAAAACTTTAATTAGAGCAGTCCTAACTAACCTAGCTGTTGTGACAGAGTCGTGGTCCCCGATTGCTGCGATGGAAAACCACCTAAAAGTCTTTAGCATTTATGAATGACATGACTCAAACGCATGGAGGTTCCGGGACAATGCCAAGCCGTACTACCGGTGTAAAGTTGCAAATGTGGTCTAAATCATAAAAACACGGGTATAGAATAACTGAGCCATGTAATAAAAAAGTCTGTCACGCAAGGGCTGCGTCAGCTAAGCAGATTTCCCTCATGCGTACGTATTTGCATTTATCTCAAAACGTAAGAGTTTAATGAGAACCCTATTTGGTATTTAAGCTTCAAATACAGTTCTTCATAAAATAACAGCGTATTGTTAATATAACATGAGTAGGAGAGGGAGGGGGTTTCCTGATGGCTAAAAACGAAAATATGGAAATATCTAGGTTAATAATGAAAATAGTGAGAATACGTACAAAACAACATTTCTAGAACTTTATATTTGTAATAAGATTGACTCAATACCATTTTTCGATCCGACGTATACTAGCGGAGATATTTAGACTTTTCGAAATTCCCCCTCTCTCCTGTCCTATCTTTATTTTTACATAAAACGTCCAGATATCAAGCAAACATAATATATCATTTTGAACGGATTTGTCATTCGTCTTTAGGATAGATGCACCTTTGAGAAAATTTTTCGAAAGTCGCGTGAAGTTCACAAAACTAGCACCGGTTTGAGCAAAGTACAAATTTAAAAATGTATTATTTAATGTAGCATTAAAATGCTATATGAATTTACTCAGTGGCCATCTCACTTCACAAATTTCATAGTTCCTCTCTGTCCCGATGAGACGAAGTAGCATGAAGTAAATGTCTATGTTCTATAAATGTTTCGATAAATTGTATTGATAACGGAGAGAATACCTCTGTTTTTAAAGCAATAGGAGCTTGGAAGAATTTCTGGAAACCAATTCGATATATAAAATCTGCATGGAACCTATTTCGTTTATCATTCAAAAGTCTACGTATTAGAATGAAATTTACAGAAATGATTATAATTGGAGAACGGAAATATTAACGATTTCTCTTACAAGCCTACATGGATTATAGCCCCATATGGTTAGCAATCTGCATGTATTTATAACATAGCTCTGTAAAGTTAAATCTCATTCTCATAATTTTTTAGCAGATTTCACTTAAGGGAAATCAGCTATTGAGGTCGTACTCATGACGCGAGTTTCAAAAAATTTCTTCAAATGTCCATCAATCCTACCCAGGAGATGACGAAAATGAGGTCCGTTCAGATTTATATATTTATATATTTATATATATATATATATATATATATATATATATATATATATATTTGTCTGTTAAAGCTCTAGCGGTCATAATTTTCGTTTAATCGTTACCAAACTCGATATTTAAACGTTTTATGCAAAAATAAAGATCAAGTTTGTTAATGGCTGAAATCGGACCAGTGGGAGGGGGGGTTTAAAGGGGAGGATTTCCGAAAATTCAAAATATCTTCGTTACTATACGTCGGATCGAAAAATGATATAGAATCAATCTTATTGCAAATTACATTTACTATAAATAATGTTATATACATTTATTCTGTATCTTGAATATTAACGGAGATATTTCCATTTTTCTGTTTTCAGCTTCTGAGATGAAACTTCGGGTCTAGTCTTGAGTTTCCGTCAAGAGCTAGTTCGGGCCGTTTCCGTAACTGTTTGACTCTCTATTCTGAAATTTCTCTATTGTAAAACTTCACGTGGGAAATCTGCTTAGTTTACGCAGCCCCTGCGTGACGGACTTTTTTCTAGTGTAGCGGGGCCGATTCTAACTTGGGCAAAAGGAAATTTTAAGTGATGAACTCATTGTATAAAATCCTTAGTCTTAACTTCAAAAATACTGAAAAATTTAAAGTGTTAAATATATATTCGAATTAGTTATTCGCCGTAATATTGAATGACTATGATATTTTTACTATATTTACTTGAAATATTTACAGTAAATAGTTACTTAAATATTTAAAAAGGAAAGAATTTTTTAATTTCGCTGTATTGCTGTCCTATTTCGAAGAATATTTTCTTAGGAATGCACATAGTACTTTTGTCAAGTAATTATGTGAGCTGAGAGGGAACGCCATTTCACTACCTCCTGTATGAATAGAGAATGTAGGAAATACATTTATTATTTCTTAAGCTATCGAAAACACACCTCACCATCAATGGATTACGTTTAGAAATTAAAATTGATCCTCTGATTTCAAGATGCCTATAGAATTTTCTAATTACTATGCCCCAAGCGAAACCCATTTTTTCTACCGTGAACTAAATAAAACTGAAAACTTATCTGGGATCAGATTTCAACGGAATTTCATTTTTATCCTAGAAAATAAAATGACAAGAATACTTCAATTAACTTTCTAAAATAGTTTCAACTACATCCATTATTATTGTTTCACCTGTCCAGACATATGCTTAAATAGTGCTAAACCAAACTGAAACACTTAATAAAAATATCAGTACCTAATTAATTATGCTATGGACGTAAGGTATACTTATGCTGTTAAACTTGAAAAGCAAAAGGTGGAACAAATTACGACTGGAAGTATTAGATGTTTACATCGTCTCCCTTTATATTAGAAAGAACTAGGTGAATAAAAAACTAATGAGTAAATTCGAAAAGCAATGAGAAAAAAAAACTAAGCATTAATTAACTTCCTCCGCTCCAACATAACATTAATTATTTATTAAACACTTTATCACAACATCGTTAAGTATAATGAGCTGTCAAATTAAATCATATGCTTTTTTTTATGATTGTTAGTGCAGTTCCTTTCGCTACAGAGGGAGAGAGAAAGCTAGTCTAAAGAGTTGTCACTTGTGGTTCAGAAAGTTTAGAAAAGACGTCCAAGCATGAAGAAATGGAATAATCTTTTTATAATTAAGTTCAAACGTCTATGGAAATATATGCTAAGATTAGCCAAGCGTATTAAAGTCGTTGGTTCTAATACAAGTAGATAAAATTTGAGTCGCGGTGGGGAAAGGGAATTTATTTAAGAATGGTTGTGCCTTATTAAGTTAATAAAATATTTATTCTTAATGTAATTGTCTTGTTATTAGCAGATTTCCCTTAAGGGAAATCAGCTATTGAGGTCGTACTCATGACGCGATTTTCGAAAATTTTCTTCAAATGTCCTTCGATCCTAACCAGGAGATGACGAAAATGAGGTCCGTTCAAAATTATATATATATCTGTTAACGCTCTAGCGGTCGCAATTTTTGTTTGATCGTTACCAAACTCGATATTTAAACGTTTTATGCAAAAAGTTAATCAAGTTCGTTAATGGCTGAAATCGGACGAGTGGGAGGGGGGTTTAGAGGGATTTTTGAAAATTCAAAAATCTCCGTTACCATACGTCGGATCATCAAAACATTGTATAGAACCAATCTTAATGTAAATTAAATTTACTATAAATATTGTTCTATACATTTCTTCTCTATCTAGAATATTAACCGAGATATTTACATTTTTATTAAATTTGGACCGTAACGGACGACTGAGTTTCCCGCCAAAAGCTAGTTCTGCCCTTTGCCGTAACTGTTCTGCTCTCGTATGGAGTATTGTATTGTATAACTTCACGTGGGAAATCTGCTTAGTTTACGCAGCCCCTGCGTGTCGGGCTTTTGTTTTTTTTTCATAATAGTCGAAAAAAATACAAAACCTCCAAACAGTTTTTGCACAAATGTTACGAGGAAACCTGATTAATATAAATGTTGACAAAATGTAGGCCCAAGAAAAGGTAAGAAATTATATTAACATTTCAAACATATAAATACTTAAAAAAAATTAAATGCTGTAGTAAAGAACAAATATAAAACCTATATATATATATATATATATATATATATATATATATATATATATATATATAATTTTGAATGGACCTCATTTTCGACATCTAGGTAGGATTGATGGACTTAAAAACAGAATTCATTCGCAAAGATTCTCTCTACAAGTTCTCATATGTACATACATGTAAACGAGAATTCTATTTATTTTTTCTTGGGGACCATAATATCAACAATTTTCCGCTAAATGGCAACAAACAACACTAAAATAAATGCATTGTACTCATTGGGCAAAAGGCAACGTTTGTGAAAACACCCTAATCTTGAAGTCCTCTTCAATAGCACTTGTGGAGAAAGGAACCTACCCTTGAATTCCTATAATTTGTATTTACAGTCTAACACCAAAAAGTTATTAATAATTTGCTATCCAGTTCCCCTCTTGCTATGTTGTAGGCCGGTTAATAGGGAGAGAGATGTTTTTGGAAAGTGTTTAGCGTATTGGTGATAAATGATTCAGTTTAGCTGAAGTTCATACTTCATACCTTCAGTAGACTTTTGCAGCATCATTCATAACTTGAAGATGGAATGGAGAGAAGTCGGATTTATAAAACTGTAGTTTGTTTTTTCGCAGCTCTTATTTATGTATTTATCCTTTGTCCGTTGTCAAAACCTCCAAGGTTATCAATACTTTTCTAAGCTGGAGTTTTAGCTTTACATAAAACTTGTATACAACATTACTCAAAACTAATAATAAAATAAGTCAAAAAATATGGTACGCTAAATATAACAGCTCCTTTCACCATTGATGTTGATATTCATTCTGAAGAGGCAAAAGTTCTTTTTTGTTTTGTTTAAAGGGAATATCGTAAGAATCAAAAATCATTTTTTAAGATCACTTCAACTTAAAAAGCGAACAGTTTCTATATAACTGGAGAAAATGTTCCAATTTTCAAAACCGTTAAAAATAAATTTTAAGCCGGCATAATTATGGAGGTAGCGTTCCAGTAGATTTCTACATACTATGAATTTTGTTTTTGTTGGTCCTTTTAGGTTCAAAGTTTAATCTTTTTGGTTTGGAATATCTTTTCCTTAGGAATTTTCGTATTCGTCTAATCTTTCAGAAAACAAAGGATTCCAGTCTTCTGGTCATTTTGAGACGATCCTTCCTTTTGGTGTCTTTAGAAGGACTTTTTTATGCACTCAACTAAAGTAGAGTAACACATATTGATTTAGGTCCAATAGAGTAGTTAGGACGAATGTTCTTGGTGTATTCAATGATTTACCTAGATCAAAAGGTCTTCAGGAAGGAGTAGGTTGGGTCTATGTTTAGAGCAGTTCCTGAGTTCTAGGTAGGTGAATTTTTATGGAATGTCGAGTGCACTAGGTTAGCCTCATGTTCTAGGTACATCCTATGGTCCAGATGTGTTCAATGGTGTGAGCGAGCCTGGTACCTTTGGTTTTTAAGTCCAGTATTAGGTAAGATACTGGTAAGTATAATATCCGATACTTTTCGAGTCCCATGTTGATGGTAGGACCAATGTTCTAGATAGGCTCACTTTTCATCGCAAACGGAATTGTCTATGTAAGTCCGAGGTCCCAGATGTCGCCGCCAATGGTGTAAGGAAGCCCAGTATATTTGGTTGCTAAGTCGAGTATTATGTAAGGGACTAGTAACTTTAGTGTCGGATACTTGCTGCGTCCCATGTTAATGGTAGAAGCAATGTTCTAAATATGCCCACTTTTCATGGTAAACGGAACGGTTTAAGTAAGTCCCAGGTTCTAGGCAACCCTAGGTGTGGCCAATGGTGTAAGCAAGCCCGGTATATTTGGTTGCTGAGTCTAAAATTATGTAAGGAACTAGGAAGTTTAATGTCAGATGCTCGTTGCTTTCCATGTTGATGGTATGACCAATGTTCCAGATATGCCCACTTTTCATGGTAAACGGAACGGTGTAAATAAGTCCCAAAGTCCCAGGTTCTAGGCAAGCCTAGGTGGGGCCAATGCTCTGTAAGCAAGCCCGGTATATTTGGTTGCTAAGTCCAGCATTATTTAAGGGACTAGGAAGTTTAATGTCAGATACATCCTGCCTTCCATGTTGATGGTAGGACCAATGTTCCAGATATGCCCACTTTTCATGGTAAACGGAACGGTTTAAGTAAGTCTAAATAAGTCCGAGGTTCTAGGTAAGCCTAGGTATTTCCAATGGTGTGCAAGACCCAGATTCTTGGATACGCATATTTTTACGTTAGATCCAGCGATATCGGCAAGTCCGATATTACACACGATACTGGGCAAGTCCAATATCCGATATAAGATGCGTCCAATGAGATAGTCTCACTTTTGATGGTAAGTACAACTTAACTCTTGATATTTTACTGGTCTAGGTATGATAAACAGACATTTATTCGAACCAGTAACGAATTTTGCATTTCAGGCTGGGAGATGTGGCATATATGTTAACTAGATCATACAATATACATATTTTTTAATTTGTATCTGTGGTATCACGGAAAAGGTGACTCCAATCCCTGTATTATGCCTGCACTTCGCTGCTCTGGTATAGCTGGACCATTCGTTATCTTAATTGGTACTTTCGTTTAAAATCAACTTTATCAAGACGTTAATCGAATAACTTTCGCAAATTGGCACATTATATCGGATTCTGGTTGGCGCTTTCAAGGACCGGTTAGGTAAAACAAGACACAGCATAATCGTACGGTGAGAGGCCCAAGTATTTTATTTCACCATGTAATACAAACCGCTTGACACACTTTCCAAATCTCTTTCCCCTTCATCCTCATAGTTATGTATCAAAGTACAAATAGACTTTTTATCTTATCACGGGCTAATAATACTGGATAACTATGTGGTACGACTGCTCCAGAAGAGTAATGTACAACACACACACACACACAGACACTCTGGACCATAAATGAAGCTTTGCTATTTCCCTGTTGGATCTAATCTTTTCAAAAAAACGCTTAAGGAACGTTTGTAATTAGCTGGTTATTCCTGGCCTACCTGTACGATCCCTAAGGCAATCGTGCAACAACATGATTCTGCGATTAAAAGACTAGAAGAATTATCACCATAAGAATTAATATATACTAGCAGTTACCCATCGTTGAAATAGAGATTGTTTCCGATTTAAATATAAGGATTGGATGACCAAAGGCATCTCATCATACTCTAGCCATATTATCCATCGTTAACGGGACAAATAGAAATGGTTTCCAGTATCATATAAACGTTGAATTATCTTATGAAGAAATCTTCCCTTTATTTTCATCAGGTGACAGAAATGTCCTGTAACATGTAGAATAACTGTACAGTCACTCAGGTTTTTTTATTACCCACGAAGTCAAATATGGCAATTGAACGAATTGCATTCATTATGGTTTCCCGACAAAATAAAAATATTTGGTTAAGTGAGCAATACCTTTGTTTTCGTGAAATTGCTGAAATATTGTTTTACGCGTGAGGCATGGAATAGTTATTGGACGAATATTGACGAACTTTTATCGTTCACGAGATCACAAAAATTTAATTTCCAATCAAAAAATGACGATTGCATCATTCTAGCGTTTGACTTCATCACAGCATGAGATGAAGTTGAAGTAATTAGCTGGAAAAGTAGTTAACCGTCGTAGTTGATTGAAATAAAAATGGTTTCCCGTGGAAAATAAGGTAATTTCAAGTAAGCCCTCACTCTTACGACTAGTAGAAAGCCATAATACAGCGCAAAGAGGTGAAATTCATCCCCTAAATAAATATATGTACTTACTAACTTTTCAGAAGTGCTGCACGGCAAAAAGCCCATACCTAGTCAGTAATGAAACATTTCCTACAGAAACACATTTTTAAAAATTTATAACTGGACACTAATACATCAACCAGTATAATTCGTTTCCTGCTCCAATTTCTTCACTGGAGAAAAGTGTTTTTACTATGGCTGTAGATCTTATATTATATGAATTAGAATAAGGTGGCTATACCTATTATTTTAAAAAAAAAGTGTAATAAAAGTCACACACATACGTGTATATATATATATATATATATATAACAAATTAGGACCAAAACCGGCATTTAAACACAATTCGTTTACTTTTTTTTTTCTGCATAAAACCAATTCTAACAAAGAGACTGATGAATATGTTTTCACGTCGAAGTAACCACCCCTCCTCCTTTAAGAATTCTCATATAGCCTATGTTGTACCCTGGGATAGTCGACTCAAAAATATAAAGTTTCATAGAATCCCTCCTATTCATTATTGACTGATTGAAAAAAACGGGCAAGAACAGGGAGGACAAGATTTCCAATTTTGGAACCAGAAGGTTTGGTGGAGGTGAAAGGGGGGGGGGGGTAATTGAATGCTGAAAATGCAAAATTGATCTAATAGAAGGAGTTTCGAAAAAATATATTTTCCAAATGATAAATACAACCTCTCATTACATAGTAAGATTAAAAACTGGCTCAAAATTTATAAAAGCATCGTTACCATACTTGGCTCTGCAAACGTTTGCCTTTGCCAAATAGTTGGTTACCTAGGCAATTGGATCCAGTCACAGCCAAATAAAATCCGTCATTTTTCTCATTTTTCACGTACTAAGGGAAATCAAATTATTTGCGTCAGCTTTCTTGCTCGTTAAATTATTTTCTATCAGGAAATTTATTATTATGATATCTTAAATTAATGTTTTTGTAGTTTTCATCGTGAAATAAACTAACAATATTACTAATAATTATTATTTAAGCAGTGATCCATTTCTTAGAAGATATAGGCGTAAAGCAAATAATGGAATAAATGAATAACAATGATTAATTAAATCCCATAATCGTTATCACCTTTTTTATGCATCGGATGAAGTGTTTTAACACATAATTTCTAGATAATTTTCTGATAACATAACGCTAATTGGTATTTTTTGTATCTCAAGCAGGGGTTGGAAGAAATACTTCTTTTTTTAGGGCCCTTTGATAGCCAACTACCCCTCTCTAAACATTTATTTCTGCGAATATAATGGTAACAGGCAATTGCTTAATATAGGAATTAATAAGTAGCTCATCTTGTGCTCTTATCAACCACCTGTATGAAAATCACAGCTCAACACTAAATTTTAATCCCGACTTGTTACTGGGAGAGATTTGAATCACGATATGAGAATTAAAAACAATTATTGATAAATGATTTTTTTTAAATAATTTAAACATTTCCATTAACTGATATTTCGAATTTAAAAGAGAATCTAGTCTGAAAACATGTGACTAAAAGGAGGAAATCGAGAAATAATAACACAGATTATATAGAAAATATTTTTCATACCAAGGATACGATAACTAAATGAAGCTGTTCTCACTAAGTAGTTTCGTTACGTAGACAAATTCATCCCGTTATCGGTTATCAGTAAACCGGTTCATTAAGGTAAAATATAGATACATACATCTCTTCGCTTTCACAAACAAATGCCACGATTTATAGAAATACCTGTGGGCCCAAAAAAAGAGGGAGAAAATAAAGAAAAATGACAGCTCAAAATAAAATGTCCGTACTCTAAATTCCTCTAGATGTGGTGTAAATATTTCCAGTCGTGCCAACCAGTACATCCAGAGGAATGTAAAAGTATTCAATGGAATGCTATTGGAATTTTTCAGTGTTTTATATAACCGATCGAACAGTAATATATACCTGCAATATATTCATTCAATCGTTTATTTTTAGTTTCATTCCTTCCTTCAATAGTAATAACATTTATATTAATACTTTATCCGTATCTTCGTCAGCTGATTTGACACTGACAAAATAGCAAGTAAACTGTACATAACATTGAAGCTATGTTAATCTTTACTATTAGTTAAGTTTGTATTAGAAATACTATTCATTAAGAGCTTCTCTATGCTAATTTGGCTAATTGAGACGAGTACTCTAGACGTTACCTTTTAGCAGATTTCCCTTAAGGGACATGACGCGATTTTCGAAAATTTTCTTCAAATGTCCATCGATCCTACCTAGTAGATGACGAAAATGAGGTCCGATCAAAACTGTATAATATATATATATATATATATATATATATATATATATATATATTTGTCTGTTAACGCTCTAGCGGTCGCAATTTTTGTTTGATCGTTACCAAACTCGATATTTAGTCGTTTTATGTAAAAAGAAAGATCAAGTTCGTTAATGGCTGAAATCGGACCAGTGGGAGGGGGGGGTTTAGAGAGGAGGATTTTCGAAAATTCAAAATATCTCCGTTACTATACGTCGGATCGAAAAAATGTACAGAATCAATCGTATTGCAAATTATATTTATATTGTTATATACATTTATTCTCTATCTTGAATATTAGCAGAGTTATTTGCATTTTTATTAAATCTGGGCGGCTAACGGACGGGTGACTTTCCATCCAAAAGCTAGTTCGGCCGTTTCCTTAACTGCTCGACTCTCGTGAAATTTCTCTATTGTGAAACTTCACGTGGGAAATTTGCTTAGTTTACGCAGCTCCTGCGTGACGGACTTTTTTTAACAAAATAGGTTTTATATATAGCTTCTCTATATAATTTCTTGTTGACCATACGGGAATATAACTCATTAATCCAAGTTCACCAAAAGCACGAATATCTCATTTAGTCACATAGCTTCAAAGTATGTATACTGCAACACTATAAGAGTATGTGTAATAATATATGCGCACATTCGCACACAGACATGAACATATAGTATCAAAAAAATATTAACGCGAATATAATATATCTCATAAAAAGAAATTCACAAAAATTAAGAGAAAAAGAAAAATATTTGGTCCAAAAAATTTTAAATTTGAAGCGAATAGTCATTCAAATGTTGTTAAAAGGTTTCTTTTTATTCTTATTCAAATTGATGAAACTTGTACACTTTAGGTTAAACTTATTGTTATACTCTCAAACTTAAAAAGTCTTATACTTTATTTGATATATAGATTTCCTGCTGTTGGTATACTATTGGCCAAAAATTGGATTGAGGGCCAAACTACAAAAACGAAGAAAATCTCTACTTTAATTTATCCCAAAACCTTCCACATTTCGCAGAGATGCATTTATTTTTGTTATGTTATTTTTTAATGTCCAATTCGGGAAAACGTCAATAGCAGATTTCCCTTAAGATACCCACCGAAAAATCCCCGTTTTCCTTATCAGCCGATTGCCCTTAAGTTTTTCTGTTTGATCGTTACCAACCTCCATATTTAATCGTTTTATGTAAATTTAAAGTAAAGATCAAGTTCGTTAATGTATGAAATCGGGCTAGTGGGAGGGGGGGTGATAGAGGGGAGCAGCGAATTTTGAAAATTCGAAATATCTCCGTTAGTATTAGTAATAAGCTGTTATATCATGGACCACTTCATTACAAGGTTAAATACCAAATATTGTTTTCAGTGAACTTTTACATTATGAAATATATGCAAATCGTTCTGTTGACCCCCCCCCTTTTTTGTTGGATTGCAATTTCAGACGCTTTCCGTTGTAGATATTTTTAACTTGTAAATTGACTGAATGATTTCTTATTACCGTTTGTATTTATTCATTTAACATTCACGGGGGCGTTACCAGTATGTTATGGGAAATCTGCTTAGTTTACGCACCCCCTGAGTGACAGACTTTTTAATGAGTCCATAAATATATAAATTCCCATGGCCTAGGTGAGACTCAGAAACAGAACTCTAGGTTTACCAAGTGAGATCAGGACCAACACATTAACTCACACGCCAAACCAGAGACCCCCTGATATTGTTCGGCACAAGTACAATGGAAATGACTGATCATTTTCGTAGATTTTGGTAGAGTTCCTCAACGATTCAAAGCCACGCCCTGATTTTCTTCTGACATTCTTCTTGGACAACCTTGTTCTAATGGTTACATAAGGCCAAGAGCGGCGAAGCAGTAGTCCCCTGAGGTACGCACTTGTCCATTGGAGGCCGGCTTCAAGGTCACGAATTCCAAGAGGTTCAGCAACCCGCCCTGTCAGTGTGCCAACTCCTAGCTGGCGGAAAATACCTGCCTGCCCACCTGTCACACTGGCCCATTCACCGCGGCTCCTCCTACGTCAAGAATTCCCACAGGAATTCACTATATATTGGAATAGTGCTGACTTGGGCTCTGCTCAGAAAACGTTACAGACCTAAATATTGGTTCTACCGTAAGCAGTTCAAAGCTTACTGGATCATCCGGAGAAGTAAAAAAGTCCGTCACGCAGGGGCTGCGTCAACTAAGCAGATTTCCCACTTGCATCACGTATAAAAGTTCAATGAGAACAATATTTGGTATTTAAGTTTCAAATAAAATGCTTCATAATATAATAGCATATTGAAAATATGAGATGAGTAGGAGTGGAGCTTTACTGTAGACCGAAAACTAAAAAACTCAATAAATAATCAAGATAGTGAAAAAATGTACATAACAGCATTTATAGAACATTACATTTTCAATAAGATTGGTTCTATACAATTTTTCGATCCGACGCATAATAACGGAGATATTAAGAATTTTCGAAATTCTCCCCTCTAAACACCCCCCTCCCCCTGGTCGGATTTCAGCCATTAACGAACTTGATCTTTCTTTTTGTATAAAACGATTATATATCAAGTTTGGTAACGATAAAACAAAAATTGCGACCGCTAGAGCGGTAACAGACAAATATATATATAACATATATATAAATAGATATATATATATATAGATATATATATATATATATATATAACATATATATAAAGTTTTGAACGAACCTCATTTTCGTCATCTCCTGGATAGGATCGATGGACATTTGAAGAAAAATTTCGAAAATCACGTCATGAGTACAACCGCAATAGCTGATTTCCCTTGAGGGAAATCTGCTAAAAAGCAAGAGCCTTTTAAGTAAATTAGAACAGTGGCATGCTAATATTTCAAGGGTCATATTAGGTAAGTTTTGCAGATTTCCCTTCAGCGTATTGAGATTGTAGTTTAGGTTCCAAAATGCTTTCCCGGTGTGACTAAAATACAAACTAAGTTTCAGCGGATATCTCTCAAAGAGATTTCGGTACTTATTCATCACCTGGAGGCCACCCATTTAAGGACGATTATTAAATCAGAATTATATAAAAACCACTATTATTTAAATTAACTTTTCTGAGATTTATTTGAATGATAAAATGTAATTAGAAATCAGAGTAAGCACATGTCATGGCTCCAGTCAACAGTTGT
This sequence comes from Riptortus pedestris, assembly GCA_019009955.1. NCBI lineage: Eukaryota > Metazoa > Arthropoda > Insecta > Hemiptera > Alydidae > Riptortus > Riptortus pedestris. Next base: position 92,460,197 of record CM032232.1, read on the forward strand.
CTCTCAGCTCATTCCTGACTGTTCTCCACACCATTTTAAAGAGTTTAATTCATTGCACGAACAATACATAAAACGTGCTATGGTAATAAAACTAAGTCGGAGACGAACGAACCAAGTATCCTTACGAATCTCTTTTCGTTTTTTTTTTTTTTTATGGCATTGTCTAATATTACACTGCCAAAATGTTTTTTCTTCCCTCAAATGTGACCGCGTTTCGTGTTCATTCTGACGCAGCCCATACTTTTTAGCAGATTTCCCTTAAGGGGAATCAACTATTGAGGTCTTTCTCATGACCCGATTTTCGAAGAATTCCTCAAATGCCCATAGATCCGACCCAAGAGATGACGAAAATGAGGTCCGTTCAAAACTGTATTTATCTATCTATTCCATATATATATTTCTCTGTACCGCTCCAGCGGTCGCAATTTTTGTTTCATCGTTACCAATCTCGATAGATAAGCGTTTTTTTTTTAAAAAAAAGAGATAGGTCAAGTTTGTTAACGGCTAAATTCGGTCGTAGGGAGGGAAGGATTTAGAAGGGAGAATTTCGAAAATTCGAAATATCTCCTTTGTTATGTGTCGAATCGAAAAATGGTATAGAATCAATCTTATTGAAAATGTAATGTTGCAATGTACGCTTTTTTACCACCTTGATTATTAACCGAGAAATTTGCATGTTTTAGATTTCGGCCATGTGTAAACCTCCACTCCTACTCATGTCATATTATCAATAAAATGTTATATAACGAAGCACTTTATTTGGAACCTAAATACTAAATATTGTTCTTATTGAACTTTTACTTTATGAGATAAGTGCAAATAGGTGACACACGTGGAAAATCTGCTTAGCAGCCCTTGCGGGACGTGACGGACCATTTAACTGATTTTTTAAATAGTTTTAGGAACTAGGGAGAAGTTATTGAGCAAAATAATTAAAGTTAATCATAAATACTTTTGTCCATGTCATACTCCATATGATCGGGTAGCTGTATAAGGGATGATCCGAGTCATCCCGACCATGGGAACCCCTTATAAACTCCCGGCCCTGCATCTGGTTCGCAGCGTTCCTCGCCGATGAGTGTGCGCTATCCACCCCTTCCTCACCGCATTCCTCTCCAGCTCTCTCGCAATGCCGGTCCTTTTATTCTAACCATCAAAGGGGGAACAGCAATTAGGGCAGCCCTCAAATGGAAAGCCTAGACCGCCATAAAGACCGAATAATTGCCCTTCAAATTAATTAATTCTTCTTAATACGAATTACTTGTATTTAAAAAAGTCGGTCACGCAGGGGCTGCGTAAACTAAGCAGATTTCCCACGTGAAGTTATACAATAGAGAAATCTCCATATGAGAGCCGAACAGTACAGTTACGGCAAAGGGCCGAACTAGCTTTTGGCGGGAAATTCAAAAATCCGTTATCGGCCCAAATTTAATAAAAATGCAAATATCTCAGTTAATATTCAAGATAGAGAATAAATGTATATAACAATATTTATAGTACATTTAATTTGCAATAAGATTGTTTCTGTACAATTTTTCGATGCGACGTATAGTAACGGAGATATTTCGAAAATCCTCCCCTCTAAACCCCCCCCCTCCTACTGGTCCGATTTCAGCCGTTAACGAACTTGATCTTTCTTTTTACATAAAACGACTAAATATCGAGTTTGGTAAAGATCAAACAAAAATTTATAAAAAAATCCGCTAGAGCGGTAACAGACAAATATATATATATTATATACAGTTAATATATATATATATATTATATACAGTTACCCTTAAGGGAAATCTGCTAAAAATTAGCGAGAAGTAAATAAGAGCACTTCGTTTCGTTTCAGCAGATTTAACATTCCTTAAGAAAAATCAGCTATTGAGGTTCCCTCAAATGACCCATCAATCCTACCCAGGAGATGACGAAAATGAGGTCCGTTCAAAACTGCATATATATATATATATATATATATATATATATATATATATTTGTCTGTTAGCGCTCTAGCGGTGGTAATTTTTGTCTGATCGTTACCAACAATGTTTAAGGTAAAGTTGAAAATCAGGTTCGTTAACGGTTGAAATCGGACCAGTAGTGGGGCGGCTTAGAGGGGGAGAATTTCGAAAATTCTTAATATCCCCTTTCTTACGCGTTGGATCGAAGAATTCTATATAACCAACCTTATTGTAAATGCAATGTTCTATAAATGTTATGTACATTTGTTTTAGTTTTCGGCATTCAGTGAAGCCCCACTCTTGCTCATGTCATACTAACAATAAGCTTTTATCTCATGACGCACCTTATTAGAAGCCTAAAGACCAAATATTATTCTCATTGCATTTGAGATAAAAGCAAATACGTGGCGCACGAGGGAAACCTGCTTAGTTTACGCACTATTATGGATGGTGGAGCACAAGAATACCTAAGCTACTTCTAACAAACCTCTATTATTTATTTATTAACGTCCACTTTATGCTACTACGGCTAATTGGAACGGGCTATTACAGGCTTTTCTAGCCAGGGCGAGACTAAGGATTTTATTAAATGAGTTTGTCACTAAATAAATTCCTATTTTCCCAGGCAAATCGAACTCGCCACTCCAGGTTTGCCATGAGAGATTAAAGTCAACGCTTTAACTCACATGGCTAACCTGAGCCCGCAACGCCCTGCTAGTAGTGGGGGAAAAACTCGTATTGAAGTCCTATAGAAATGCATAGTCATACTAAAGTTCTCTTATAAGTACAAAGAAACCATATTATAACCCCGTCACACGTGAACAAATATCTTGTCCACATTAGTTGTATTCTAACTACACAGAAAACATGCTAAACTCATAGGCGGACAAAAGTTACACCAATTACGTATGTGTGTGTGTGTGTGTGTATATATATGTGTGTGTATATATATGTGTGTGTATATATATATATATATATGGGCAAACACAATTCCTTACCATTAATTAATACAAGTATTCCATTTCTATTTTTGTTTAATTTTGTTGGTTTTTGCTTTTCCTTGTGTTTTTTTTAAGTCATACAACTTTTGCTTTGAGTAACATCACCAAAGCTGTGAAGCTTAAATAAATAACAAAAAAAAACTAATACAAGTCTTATTACTAAAAGTTAAAAAAATAAAACCTTCTGCTGGAAATGTAGGTAATGTTTCTTAAGCAAGGTTATACTCGTAACTTGAAAATGCTGCTGGAGCAAAGAGCATTTAGAGAAATTTTAATTTGTTTTTATGTCAAATAGTTATGGGATTTTCATTCAGGGGAAATGAAAATTTTCATGATGAAAGTTCAAATAAAAATCTTGATCTTGTTCTTTATTAACTCAGAGCAATGGTCTTTTGGTGGAGTACAATCTCTGATACTGCTATGAGAATCCATTTGGTTTTCTTTACCGCACATAGTAACTGCATTCAAATAGTAGATAAGCCAATGTTTGAGACAAGGAAAATGGGTGCTGGGGGAAATGGAAGTTTTCATTCGAGATGTGGACAGACGAGTTTATTTTACTGTCACTCTTCTTGTTTATGTTCAATCTATATGAGTGCTCTCAACTTAATGTCTTTCCAAGTGGTCTACTTTTATTATGACTTCCTCTCAAAGTAATAATAAGTTTTCTCATTTCGAGCATCAAAACGTAATAACACTAGTTGTTTTCTTATGCCGACTAGAATCAGCAAATTGACAGTACGGTGAATGTTTGAACAAACATATGGAAGAGGTCTAAACGACACATTCTATGGCGACAATCTATCCATATTGTACTCGATCCAAACAGCGGCATATCAATTATCGAGCTGTGTATGGAAGCAACATTTATGACCGTTGGCTCAAATTTCATATATCCCAAATATGTATATCTGGACTCCAGCTGCTAACAGTAACTGAAGCCTATGAATGTTACACTCGAGCAGAAAATTCAGACATTTTTAGCACACCATGTTGTTAAAATTCGGTAATAGTCCAAAATTATATAACCAAAGCCATTTTGGCAAAAACGCATTTTCTCAACCCCTGATCTAAACTTTTAACTACGGTCAATGAACAAATATGAAATTCGCCCGCATTCACACACGTTTTAATAATTTATTAATTAAGAAATATCTTTAGTATTGAATGAAACGGTTAACAATAGAGTAGATGGAATAAAAATTTTCGAGTCAAGAACGACTAATCTTAATTAATGACATATTAAGATGTATCTCATGTAATCAAGGCCCATTGAAAAAATAAATAAAAAAGAAAAGGCGTTTCATGTCTTGGCGTATTTTGAACGTGCTAAAGGACTAAAAGAGTGTTAACTGGAGGCAGAATATAAAAAAGTGTAATATCTAATCTCATCTCTCAAATATCTCATTTGATAGTTAGGAGAAAAAAATGTACAGACAAACATTTACAGGAAATTAAATGTCAACAAAGTTGGTTAATAGCAAAGAAAAAAAAATGGTTATATTTAAAACAAATTTGAAAGTTTTGTTGAAATAGTAAAATGAAAGCATTTCGAGCCTGCCATTTAGGACCACCCTATAGTTGGAATTGGGGGTTGTAAAAAAGGGGGAAAATGGAATTTATTATAAAAAAAATATTTATGCATCTTTTAATGAAATCTAATAGTTATTTTTGGTCTCACAATTAGAACAGAGACGTGTCACGACTCAAAAAGATGTCCTACCGAACCGATGAAGGGATGAATGGTGAGAGCGAATGGATTGTGTGCTAAAATGTAGGAGTGAATGTTTTAGCAGATTTCCCCTGAGGGAAATAAGCTATTGAGGTCGTACTCATGACGCAATTTTCGAAATTTTTCATTAAATGTCCATCGGTCCACATCGCTACATAAACACGATATGTGGGAGGGGGAGGGTTTTGAAAATTCTTAATAACTCCATTATTATGCATGGGATCGAAAAATAGTATAGAACCAATCTTATTGAAAATCTTATCTTCTATATAAAAAGTCCGTCACGCAGGGGCTGTCTAAACAAAGCAGATTTCCCATGTGAAGTTTTACAATAGAGAAATTTCACGAGAGCCGAGAGTTAAGGAAACGACCAAACTAGCTTTTGGTGTCCAGTTAGTCGCCCAGTTTTAATAAAAATGCAAATATCTCGGTCAATATTCAAGATAGAAAATAAATATATAGAACAATATTTATAGTAAATTTAATTTTCAATAAGATTAATTCTGTACTATTTTTCGAAACGACGCACAGTAACGGAGATATTTCGAATTTTCGAAAATTCTTCCCTCTAAAACCCCCCTCCCACTGGTCCGATTTCAGCCGTTAAAAGAGCTTGATCTTTCTTTTTACATAAAACGTCTAAATATCGAGTTTAGTAACGATCAAACAAAAATTGCGACCGCTAGAGCGGTAACAGACAAATATATAGATAGATATATATATATACAGTTTTGAACGGACCTCATTTTCGTCATCTACTAGGTAGGATTGATGAACATTTGAAGAAAAATTTCGAAAATTCCGTCATGAGTACAACCTCAATAGCTGATTTCCCTTAAGGGAAATCTGCTAAAATGAATGTTTGTGTGTATGTCCTTTATAGACTCGTAAACGGCGGAACGGAATTTTATGAAACTTGGTATGTATATTACTACTAACTCAGGCTAGGTTTCTGGCTATATTAGTATTCTGAGACGAACAGGAGTGGTGGGGGTTATAAGGGAGGCCTGAAATTTAAAATAGCGATATTTCGTCTCCTATTGGTTTTTCGGCAAATATGCACATGCCAAATGTTGTTTATTTTGTTATTTAGAGTAACTTTTGTTGTTACACTTTTGACGTATACCGAAGTATCAATGAGTAATACGCTAAAAACTATACCGGGAGTCAACAATTTTATATGGCACAAAAGACTCAACCGAATTAAACGAAACTCCTTATGTGATTTGGTATCAAAACCTCCCTGATTATAAGCTATATTACAATTTCGAGGTACGAACAGGAGTGGGGGGTTTTAAGGGAGGTGTGAAATATAAAATCGCAATATTTCATAACCTATTCGTTTTTGGCAATCGTGCACATAAAAAAAATTGTTTGTTTTGGTATTTAAAGTAACTTTTTATATATATGAACTTTTTCCATATAACGAAATATAAATGAGGTATACACGAAAAACTATAGAAGGGGGTCAACAATGTTATGGGACTCGAAAGACTAAATCAACGAAACTCCGTATTTTTGACAATGATATGATAATCAGTGATTATGTTATATAAAAAAAAAGATATATGCGCAGGAAACGGGTAATATAAAAATATTGTGTATTTTGTTGAATTAAGCACATAACAAATACTTTTATTATTAACATATCCCCAGCACCCCAGACTTGGGTGTAAATCCTAAGCATTGAGACTGGAAAATGTAAAAATATTGGACAAAGTAAAGCACCCCCCCCAAAAAAACAAAAACAAATACCATCATCAAATGATTACCCGGGCGAAGCCGGGTACCTTAGCTAGTGTTCTATAAATATTATGTACATTTTCTCTCTATCTTGATTATGAACCGAGATATTTGCATTTTTTAGTGTTTGGCCTTGAGTAAACCCCCTACTCACATCATATTAACAAAAATCGACTAAACGAAATACCAAGAATACCAACTCAGAATAACAAGAATCTGTTATATCACGGAAAACGTCAACCAAAGCTAAAATGGCAAATATTGTTCCTATTGAACTTTTACGTTTGGAGATAAATGCAAATATCTGAGAACGCACGTGAGAAATCTGCTAAGTTAACGCATCCCCTGCGGGACGGACTTTTTCCCCCTCAAAGTAGAGGTTGTCAAACCCATTAGCGCCCTGATGGAAATGACGGTTCGCGTCATATATCAACGAAAATGCCCAGGTAAGTCTTCCCAATGTGAAGAAAGGTCAATTGCACCCACAATTTATTGCAAATCATAACATGATTAATGCCCCAATTTACCCACGACAGGTTTCATACTTAATTGCAATGTATATCAGCAGTTTTATTCCTCACGCAATGTCCAACCACTTTCCACTATCTAATGCAGTTTTTATTTCTTTTCTAGCGTCCTTCTCGTATATTAAGTTTCTGCACTCATAAAACCTGTGATTAAATAGTTGTCCGTTGACAATTACTGTCCAAAGGTTTTACACTTTGCTCAATTACTTCTACTCGCATATTTTCGAGTCGAATTACTGTTTACTTCCCCGCGATATAACCCGTTTTCTTTTTCTTTTTTTGTGTACCTTGTTTACAAGACCAACACATTCGCGATGAGGGGGGATAACAGGTTGATAGTATTTTATTAGTAGTAAATAATAATGAATAAAATAAAAGATATCTGAGCTTGACTGTCGTCGTGGCTATTAAAGTCTTGAGAGTCGTAATAATTTAATTTACATTCTATTCTAGAGCACAGGAGTTCAACACAATTTCAAAAAGAAAACCATTGTTTTCCCAACGTCTCCAATTTTTTTTCAAGAAATTAGTAACATGTTGAGTGCCCACATAAAACAGCTGCTTAAGCACAATTTCCATAAAATTGCTTTAATTAAGGTAAAGTCATATGGAAGAATATATTTTTCGTTTATGGCACAAATCAGGTCCAAGTAATAAGAACTTCCAATTTTCCCTCCCCTCAATGTCTCCGTTAATTCTGTGACGGAGTGAAACATTTTGGCGTTGGTCATAAATAAATAGTCAACTAGTAAAATTTGAAAAAGTGGTTCATTTATTTTTTATTGAATTTGTCGTATGCATTACAGTGTCACTGGTGTGCCTTTCAGGGTCCCCCCCCCCACTCTGATACGTTAATACAGTTTTACTAACTGTAATTTGATTTGTTTTTTAATTTTATTTATAGTTTATAGATTTAAAGGTTTTATGATACTTTGGCATACGCTTATCGTTTTTAACTTTTTGTAATTTCATTAGTTAACTATTTATTAAATTTTCTATTGTTTTGGTCCTTGATTTATTTTGGTTTCAATGTTTGTATTATTTATTTTTTGTGGCTGTTTTGTGGCTGTTTTTACACTGTTGATCATGCTATGATTGTTAGATTGACTTAAGGTTTTTGTTTGCCAGTAGGCACTGATGATGGAACGCTGACTCCGAAAGCGCACTTTGCATAAAATTAAAAACAATAGTGGAAGACAAGGCCTTTTTATTGATCCTTACATAAATGATATATATATATATATATATATATATATATATATATATATATATATATATATAAAATAAATTATATAAATATCCATCTCGTGTAGCTTCTCTATTTGCAAATTAAATCCAACGAGTTGAAGAAGGCAGCCAAAAAATCATAATTGGTGCCATCATACATCATATTTCGATGTACCTCATCATGAAGTAAAGGTCTATAAACAGTATTGAGTATTTAAGCTTGAAATGACTAAAAGTAGGATTCTACTGATTGCTGAAAACTGATAAATGCGAAAATCTCGGTTAATATTCAAGCTGGAAAAACAATGTATAGAACATTTATAGAAAATTCAATTTACAGCTAGATTGGTTATATATGATTTTTCGATCTGACGTATAATTAAACATGTTTTAAATTTTCGATTTGGTGACCCTCTAACCCCTCCCCCCTTCTTCCGGGCTGATTTTAGCCCTTACCGAACTGTACTTTTACATCATACGCTTATAAATCGTATTTGGCAACAATTAAAAGAAAACTGTGACAACTAAACAGTAAAAGACAAATATAAATTTGACAGACATATAATTTTGAATGGACCTCATTTTCGTCACCTCCTGGATGGGCATTTGAAGGCATTTTATGATAACCGCGTCATGATTACAACCTCAATAGCTCAATTCCCTTGAGGGAAATCTAATACGGGATTTATTCAATATAATCGAATTTCGCTAATAATATCAGTTTAAAAACTAATGTTTTTCAGAATCAAGATAATTCATACTCATTAAAGAATCAAATTAATGCAAAATTATTCAAAATGTATTTTCCCCATAGAAGAGTTAGAGATATTATTTCGTAAGACTGTGCATGTTACCACGATCCGGAAAGTCTTCCTTTTCTTCGACATTAGCATGAGCTGACGACACTTCACTTTAAACACGCCAGGTTTTAGTTTTTAGTCGTTCCATTTTTCCTCATAATAAAATTACGCTCCTTTATACATGCATAATCCCATAGTGTGAAATGTCAATTTCACAACACGTAATTACGTCCTGTATACATGAATTCCTAATTCCTTGAGTTAGACGGTGATTGAATTATCCTTATGTTAAATGAACTATGAAAGTCATAAGATAAGCAGCAGTAAAATGACATGTATTTACTCGCAAGCTAATGCTTTCGTCATCTATGAACTTAACGTAAAGTAGATCACTAGCTACATACACATTACATGAAATTCCAAAACTGGGTTTACCCATCTTCATAAAAGATCACAAAAGGGCAATAATCGACGAGGTTTGTATGTAAAATTGTCTTTCAAAACTCAAAAACGACTGAATTTTCATATTTACGATTGGTATTTAGTAGTATGTCTCCCATCAACAAAAATTTAAAAAATGAAATAATTCCAAATTGAAGTACACAACATTTGTACAGGACTTTTTTCTTTATCATAAGAATATGTATAAATTATGTGCTCTAACTTTGTTTTTATCTTATTGTATTGAAGGAAAGGAGACATCGTGTATAACAAATATTTTAGCAGATTTCTCTTAAGGGAAATCAGCTGTACTCATGGCACGATTTTCGAAAATATTCATCAAATTTCCATCTATCCTAGCTAGAAGATGACGAAAATGAGGTCCGTTCAAAATTATATCTAATATATAAAATTTCCATGTCACAATGTTAGTTACCGTACTCCTCCGAAACGGCTTTACCGATTTTTACCAAATTTTATATGCGTATTCAGTAGGTCTGAGAATCGGCTACTATCTATTTTTCGTACCCCTAATTGATAAGGGTTGTTCACCCTTAACATTTTTTTTTTAATTTTTGGACGAAATTTTTTATTTTTATTTTTTTATAATGTGGCATTAAAAAATACATACAACCCTAAATTTTTACTTTTTTATCACCAACCCCTATTTTTTGTATAGCCATTTTAGTAATTTAATCATTATCATCCCGCTCGATAACTGATCAATTATAGTGTTTTTAACTGTACGAGTACTTCGATTAAAATCCCAAGGCCATCTATTTTTCGCTTAAATTTGAGTACACCATGTTTTTCACACGGGCAATTGTACGTAGCATGCTCTCGAATGGGTAAAACATCCAGTTTGTTTCTACTTGCTAACAAAAAATATTGTTCACGCTATAGCATTAAAAGATTGATGTTGTTTGTTAGTGTTACTGTCGTAATTAATATGTGATATGTAATTTTAAGAATTAAACTATAATAACTTAAAAATAATATTGTTTGGCGTTTGTTATTTTTATATTCCCTTATCGTTGATAGCGCTCCATGCCTATCTAATGCATATACCACATACACACTTAAAGTAAGTTACTTTTTGTCTACACTAGAATTTATCTAGAAACTAGAAATAATTTATATGGCAAAACAACGTTTGCCGGGTTATCTAGTATGTATATATATGAAAAACGTCTGTTACCGCTCTAGCGGTGCAAATTATGTTTAATCTGTACCAAACTCGATATTCAAACGTTTTATTTAAAATTAAAGATGTAAATAGTTATTTGCTTAAACTCACCATTGGGAGGGGGGGGGGGTTAGAGAAGGAAGAACTTCGGAAATTCCAAATATCTCCCTTATTATACATCGGATCGAAAACTTATATAGAACTAATGTTATTGCAAATGTAATTTCCTATAAATATTAATAACCATTTTTCGCTATATTAAGTATAAACCGAGATATTTACTTGTCATAATAACAATAATAACATTTACTGTGTGAGGAAAATACAAATACGTGTGTGAAGGCGTCGTTAATTAAGGATACTCGAAAATGTTTAGTTAATGTGTGTAATGCTCGATATTCAACCCGATCATGCAATACATATGTCCATAGCCGTTAATGGGTGAAATCGGGCTAGGAAAAGGGGGAGGGGGTTAAAGAATGAGGAGGGATTCATAAACTCAAAATATTTCCAATATTATGAGTCCCCTCAAAAAATGCTATTAAACCAATCTTATTAAATTTTTGGAGCTCCAGCTTTGGAGTAGAACAACAATTGCTACTCATATTAAGTGAGTTATTTTTATTTCATTTTTGTTTTCAGGCTTTAGTAAAAGCCCAGGGCTACTAATCGGATTTATACTTAGAGATAATAAATAAATAAATAACGAGATGAGATCAATAGTTTGATACACTCCCACATGCGAAATCTGCTTGGTTTACGCAGTTCCCGCGTGACCTTCAATTATAAATTTATTGGAGCAATAATTTTGTATACTTAACTTTAGTACAAAGAAATCATATGGTGTTCACATCGGATTTCTATTTTGTGTCCCAAACTTATCATAAGGCTAATTGGGACGGGTTACGTACAGGTTACCTCCCTTTTCCTGGGCATTTGTTTTTGTTGTTGTCGCAACTGTTGTGTAATAAGTCTAAATTTGTTCTTTATTGAAAGGAAGTTCCATGGTCAAAGCCCGTATGGTTTTATTTAATAAATGTCCCCATCATCATTAAATTGAATATACTATTTTAAAAAAATGCGACTTTTAAATAATAAGTACCCATCCAGATTCAATTAGTCACTACATCAAACTTTTTTTTAGGGTAGCATACACTAGAATCAGACCATTTTCTGTGCCTACATTAAGTATTAGAAGTGATATTTTGCTTTTATTTCATATAGGAGTGGGATTGAACCCATTGTATGTATCACTACAGATTAAGTTCAGTTAATACATCCTAAGTATGGCCGTGTAAATCTTATTTCCCTAATCAGTATACAAATTCACACTATTTTACTACTAAACTACTCATAGAGTGAAATAACTCGTAGGGGCTGTACAACAAAAGTATATTTTTTTGTATAAACTTATTGAGTAATTTTTTAAATATTGTATATCAAGTATCTATTCAAAAACGTCATACTTGACGCATTCAAGCTAAAGTATAGGTCAACGCCTTAAAAGTATTCCATTTTAAAAATCCTATTTTGAAGAGATCAAACATTTTATGGATTACGATAAGTATAGTAATGTGAAAAGAGCAGCTTCTGAAAGAATTTAGATAGGCGTAGCCTTTAGATTAAGGAGTGTTTCCCAGCTCGACAACTATAACCATGCCCGATTGTATAAGACTAATTTTTGATTTTTCATGGAATATTTAATTAAAATATATTAGCTTTAAATAAATATTAGCTTTAGGGTACTTACAAACTTTCCGAGGCGTCTTGCTCATTCAAGTTGAGAACATCTTCAATCCCCCGAGAATTGCCCGAAAATTTGAATTTAAGATATTATACACGTAACATAGATGTCGAAAAACTAACTAAAAACATGTGATATAACCATAATAACAACATGTGTTGCATTTCCTACACGCATTCACATTCTGTCTTATGATTATTTTATTAAATGAATACTCATTCGTTAAGTCCTCATTGTCTTTTCCATAATATACGTCAACTGCACGGAATCAATAAAAAGTCCGTCACTCAGGGACTGCGTAAAATAAGCAGATTTCCCATCTGTTGGAATGACACAAGAGTAATGTCATTTCACCATGTATTCATTATTTCAAAGTCCAAATTCGATGAGCAGTAGAGGGGTTTTCTGAAGGGTAAAAACAAGTACTAATAACTCGTTTAGTGTTTGAGTTACAACAACAAGTACATATCGACAATTGTAGAGCATCAATAGTTTAACAAGATCAGTTCTTTCATAATTTTCGTTCCGATAATAATGGAGTAATTTTAAATTATCAAATCACCCCCTTGAATTTATCTCTCGCCCTATTCCAAGTCCTATTTCAGCCATTGACTAATATAATCGTTATGTTGAATAAAAATGTTATATTTCGATTTTTGTATAGATCAAATAAATAATATTGAACCAAGACAGTAAAAAATAAATTCATAACGTCATCGCTCCAAGTATTTACATGTATCTCGCAAGGCCCGTTGGAAACAATTTTTGGTATTTTAAGCATGAATTAAGATTCATCATGATATATTGATATTATCATAAAACGTGTTATAAGTGGGGTTCCTGAAGGCTGAAAATGAAAAAAAATGAAAAAATCTCGGTTATTATTCAAAATAGAGAAAAAAGTCCGTCACGCAGGGGCTGCGTAAACTAAGCAGATTTCCCACGAGAAGTTTTACAATAGAGAAATCTGCCTAATAACAACTGTAGTAGTAAGAAACCTCTAAACCTAAAACATTATTTAAGGCGTAATAACCCAGTAGTTTCTAGCCCCAAAAAACAGTTAACCTAACCTCTAAGCCTATTCACGAGGGACGAATAGTTATAGAAACGGCCACCAGAGCTCTCGGCGGAAAGCCCGAACATAGCCTGGTGACCATACGCAGAATACAAATGCAAATATCTCGGTTAATATTCAAGATACAGAATAAATGTATAGAACAATATTTATTGTAAATTTAATTTGCAATAAGATTGGTTTTATACAATTTTTCGATCCGATGCTTAATAACGCAGATATTTCGAATTTTTGAAAATCCCCCCCCTCTAAACCCCCCCTCCCACTGGTCCGATTTCAGCCGTTAACGAACTTGATCTTTCTTTTTACATGAAACGATTAAATACCGATTTTGGTGACGATTAAACAAAAATTGAGACCGCTAGAGTGTTAACAGACAAATATATATACATATATGTCTATATATATATATATATATATATATAGTTTTGAACGGACCTCATTTTCGTCATCTGCTGGGTAGGATCGATGGACATTTGAAGAAATTTTTCGATTATCGCGTCATGAGTACGACCTCAATAGCTGATTTCCCTTAAGGGAAATCTGCTAAAAAGAGTATGAGCCACATTTATAGACAATGAAATTTGCAATAATATTGTTTCTATACATCAGACTTATAGAAATGATGATATTTTGAATTTTAGAAATTTCCTCTCTATACAATCTCCCACTGTCCGATTTCAGTCGATGTAGTGAAAAGTAATGAACTTGATTTAGTTTTACATAAAACTTTTAGTGTAAATAAATATTTGCTATAATGTTTCGATTCCAAATAATCCAAATTTATAGGGTTGATGAATTTTTAATGTTTTGAACACTCGATTATAGTCTTGGTCTGCTCAGTAACTTACAGTCAAATATAGTCTTGGTCTGTACACTAAGTAACAGTCAAATATAATCTTGGCCTACCCATTAGGCTACGGTCAAAAGTAGTCTTTGCATGTACAGGAGGTTGCATTCAAAAATAGTCTTGGTCTTTCTAGTAGGACACAGTCAAATATAGTCTTGGGCTACCCATTAGGCTACGGTCAAAAGTAGTCTTTGTATGTACAGGAGGTTGCATTCAAAAATAGTCTTAGTCTTTCTAGTAGGACACAGTCAAATATAGTCTTGGGCTACCCATTAGGCTACGGTCAAAAGTAGTCTTTGTATGTACAGGAGGTTGCATTCAAAAATAGTCTTGGTCTTTCTAGTAGGACACAGTCAAATATAGTCTTGGGCTACCCATTAGGCTACGGTCAAAAGTAGTCTTTGTATGTACAGGAGGTTGCATTCAAAAATAGTCTTGGTCTGTCTAGTAGGTTACAGTCAAATATAGTCTTGGTCTATCCATTAGGTTACGGTAAAAAGTAGTCTTGATCTAACCAGTATGTTGCCGTCAAATATAGTCTTGTTCTATTCATTAGGCAAGGGTCAAAAGTAGTCTTGGTATGTACAATAGGTTGCAGTCAAATATAGTTTTGATCTATCGAGTAGGTTACAGTCAAATATAGCCTTGGTCTATTCTTTAGGCTACGGTCAAAAGAAGTCTTGGTATGTACAGTAGGTTGCAGTCAAATATAGTCTTGATCTTTCGAGTAGGTTACAGTCAAATAAAGTCTTGGCTTATCCATTAGGTTATGGTCAAAAGTAGTCTTGGTATGTCAAGTAGGTTACAGTAAAATATGATATATTCGTAAGTCTTTTCCGTTCGCACGATACATGTGAACTGAGTATTTTCTATAGCATTCAATGATTGTAAATAGACGTTAATAATTATTTTCATAGGCAATGTATTGCATAACCGTGGGACCAATATAAGAATCACATCGATGAATCTCGTAAACCCAAACATTGACTTTTTTTGAAAAAAAAACAACGCTTTTCACGAATTCTTAAAACGCTGAAACATTGTCTCAAATGACTGCCTAAACATTTCAAGAGTAGGATATATCGAGAATTATGAACAAGACTAGAAGAGAGTCACGAACTTCTGTTAAGTAAATGCCATTTTGATATATAGCTCGTACGGCCAATAGCTGTCACATTGCTCTTCTCATCCATAGACCTTAATTGTAATCTATTGAATTATTCTCTTCGTGCTAAGTATATTATGAAGTTGGACTTCCCCTCTGAGGGAATTTCTTCATATTCAAATTCTCTATTTATCTTCTTATTGAACTAAAGTTATCTCTGTCAGTTTTCCCTTCACTTTCTCATTCTTCAGCAAAGCTCTCGATTGTGGCTGATACGATTGCAACCTCGATTGTCGACGGATGAAGAAGATAGAAGGGCAGAGAAGTCATGAGTCACCTGGAGAAGCCAGCTGAGACAGAAGCGTAATTATAATTGAAATCACCTGCTGGCGATAAAACCGTTCTTCTATAATGAACATGGATTCGCAGTGAAGTCCAAAACAACTAATATCAAGGTAGGCTCTCAGTCTCACCGGAGATGTCGGCTCAATAGGGACCAGCTCTAGAGCTCTGAAGATGGGACGCCTCGCCCCGAATGTACTCTGCATTTAATAAATGAAGTATTAAGAGTGGAGGTGTTTTGCCCTTATTATCCTTCCGTTGATGATGGACCAGCCAGCCCAAATCCCGAGTAATATCAAATATCGGTTCCACTAGTATATATAATAAAGTCCATCACGCTGAGATCGCGTAAACTAAACAGATTGCCCACAAGATGTTATGGCACACTAGAGATTCCATCTCACCATATAATTTCTAACCGTCTAAACTATATTTGGTATTTAAGCTTCGAATAAGACCCATGATATTCTAATTGCTAAAGTGTAATGACTAAAAGAGGAGATCTACAGAAGGGAAAACTTTAAAATGGAAGTATTTTCGATAGGAAAAAAGTGTACGAATCAATTTTATAGATAATTAAATTTTCAATAATATTGTAGCAACAATTTTTCGGCCGGACTCAAAATAATGAAGATATTTATCATTTCCGATTTGGCCCTTCTATATCCTCGCCCCGGTCCGGTTTAAGCCATTATCGAATTTTACCTTACGTTTTCCTTGAACGAAATATGTCCAGGTTGGTCACGATTGACCAAAACTAGCACCCCTAGAGCGGTAACAGAAAAGTATATATATATATAATTTTGAAGAAAGTTTTTGAAAATCACGTCATGGGTACAATCTCAATAGCTGATTTCCATTGAAACTGCTACTACTATAGTCAAATCTAGAGAATAGAGATGCCGACATTGCTGGTTCATCGTCGATCACACGATGCTATGCGGCAAGTTACAATCCTGTTCACAGTTGTACAGTTGGGCGGTTTCTGGAAAGTTCCTGTGCTATTTAGTTATTGGTTAGATACCTTGAGCCTGGAAAAGGTTCCAATAGCTGAGAATATCAACGAAAACATTCAATATCTTTATTCGGATTACTTTATGTCACATCCGAAATGCAGGGAAAACTCCTACCGAAATACGGTACACAGGTGGATAACATCCATGCAGCTGATAGAATTGATTCCTTCTACAAAATGCTGCTGACAAAATCGATTCTCAATTCGTAAGTTAATCTCAAAACCAGAAGATAATGTGACTAAAGACATTGTGGTGTTCTCTATGGTCTTCTACGACTCCTAGTTAAATATTGATAGCAATACGGGTGGTTACTTTCGTGGTTAACTACTTTCACACGCCTGAGTGGCCAAGGCAAAGCCAAAACTCGCGGTAAGTTTCCACTTCTTAATTCTCTAAAGTGGCACAATAAAAAGAAGAGGAGGGAATAACTTCCTTAAGTGGCGTAATACATAAAGGAAGACTGTAAGGCACATGAAGGTGACGTCACTGTTGACCGTGACTGGAGGTGTTTAGGTGAGTGACCGGGGGTAGCTGGCTGTCAAAGGAGAGATGCAGAGACCTTGAGATTCGCTTCTTACTCCTGGCAACCAACTTCGCCATCATTTCTTCTACATTACTTCCACCTTATCAACGACTGATAACGCACCTTGGATACATCCTGATACTTCTGTAAATCCCTAGCCATAAGTCAGAATCGGACACCCAAGAATCCTTACATTCCTTATTATTTCTCAGTCCTACCGAAGGATGAAAATGATCTATTTTTAAAATAGATTGTAAAATACGTTTGTACCATTCATCCTCTTTGTGTTTATAAAATCATGCTTACTTGGTCAATAATGTTTACATATTCTAAAAAAGGATAATTTAAGGGTAAGTTGGGACAATTATAGGCAGCAGCTGAACAAAAGGGTCCAGCATTGGCTAACCGCAAAGGCATAGTTTTCCATCAAAATAACGCCCGTACTCACAAGTCTTTCCAGAACAGGCAGAAATTATTGGAGTATGGCTGGGATGTGATCCCCCACCCACCCTATTCACCAGACCTTTCCCAGAACAGATTTTCACTTATTTCGGGCACTTCAAAACTCTGTTAACGGAAAGCACTTCCATTCGCTCGAGGACTGCAAAACCCACGTAGAAGAGTTCATTGTGCAAAAATCTGAGACGTTTGGAATATGATCGGAGTTATTTTTTTGCCATCAGTATTCAGCAAACCCCCTCTCACTAAAGATCAAGGGGTAAATGGCCAAAATCGGACTAGGAATCGAAAATTCGAAATAACGTGCTTCTTTCTACTGGAGAATTTGAGAAAAGATGGTGAGATAAGATCACAAGTGTGATTTTTCAGCACACTGGAAATCTTGTTATCTTAGGCAGCCCCTTCGTGGTGAACATTTGGTTTTATTTTAAACCGTTAACGGATTCAGATCTACATCAAACAATATATCGCCAAATAAACGATTAATCCAAATTTATATTCAGGATTCATGAATTATGACAATATGGAAGAGCGAAAATGAAAAAAATAATAAATCAATAAATATACCTATGAAAGAGACTAAAAGTCTTCTTTTAAAATTACAATTTAAAAAAAAAAAAATCACCTTTGGAATTTATTTTTTGAAAGACGCGTTTAAATAAATTCTTAAATCTTTTCCTGTTGTAGTAGCTTACACTGAGCATTCCCTTTAAATAAGTAACTTTTTTTTCTATTGTAGGGAATTGGTTATATTTTTGTACATATAAGTTTATACATATTAAAATTAAAAGTTCAATGCTCTTACAAAGCAATGATTGATATTGTGTTAATTTTACAGGAAAGCGTGACATCTATGTTTCCCAAATGAGGTAAAAAATAACATTGGATGAAATTTAAAAAAAAAACGAGTAAAAATGAAGAATTAAACCTGTCTGGATCAGATGCAATTGTACTATGCTATTGTAGATACAATTTTATGTGAGCGTGAAGAACACTTCAAAATCGTTAACAATTTAAGGGTGCTGCAGTTATTAAGGAAACTCATTTGTTAAATCAGATAACAAAAAACAGGATAATTTACTTCCAGATATTGTAGTTATGCTATTCAACAGGTGTTCCAGTATATATATAGAACAATGCGGCCGAAATGAGTGTCCTTAACCTAGAAATGCCTTCCTGTATTCAGAATCTTGTTGTTCATCTTCTATAATTGCTCGGGCAGGTGTTAACAATCAACCAGAGGTAGGCTGTGGGCGACTACTATCTTAGCGTCCCTGAACATTCATTCTACCAAGGAATATTACTATTTTGACAAGTTACATCAGTTAGGAAAAACACTTTTTTTTAAATTATGATGAGCATATATTGTGAAAATATTTTATTGTACCATAGTTATCTACCATTTTGTTGCTCCGCGAGGTACTTATCGATAATTGGGGGGCCGCCCATCTATAAATCATAATTTAATTTTTTTAAAAAAAAACCTTTATTATTTAAAATAAAACTTCTACAATTTATTTTAATGGCAAAATGTAATTATAAATTAGTTAGTCCAAGACTGAAGAATTTTGCGGACTTGCTGCATATAGCGGTCATCCCCACCCGTCCGTCGTTTGCCACATGAACTCTGCAAGGTAGCTGTCCAAGTGGTGTAATAATAAACGATCGCCTAGTGGTGTTAATAAACGATCACTGATTTTCTGATAACAAAAGAAACACAATTAATTACATTATTGCAAATTTAATGTTCTATAAATGTTGTTACATACATTTTTTCTCTAACTTTAACATTATTCTAGGTATGGCCATTTCTTAGATTTCAGCCTTCAGAAAAGCCCCAATTTCCGTCATCACACGATAAGAAGAAGCTGATATATCATGAACCGTGTTATTTCAAGCGGAAATACCGCTTACTAAAATTAGATGGATTGGAATCATTCTGATTCATTATAAATTACTGTACTAACAAATTAAAATATTATATTCAAATGTATTTCAGTAATTGTTTTTCTTTCCGATCAAGAATATTTCTATCTATCTACTCAGCTCTGAAAGGTTGGCTGATCCGTTTGTTTATAATTCAGATGCTTTCCGTTGTGGAGTTTATTAAAATGGAAATTGACTGAATCATCTCTCATTATTGTTTGTGTTTATTCACTTAATATTCGTCGTGGTGTTAAATCTTACCAGTATGTAGATTTATGTATTGTAAAATCACACGTGCCAAATCTGCTTATTGACGTACTTTTTTTATTGATCCTGACTTACTTTTCCTTTGCCGTCCACCATCTCAGAAGAAAACAAGTTGGTTATATACAAATATGTACCATATGTACCACCATCTTATTATGCAATACTCTGAACTAATAAGTTACCCATTACTTCCCTTGTATCTCCTATTCATACTCCTACAATTCCTACTATTCGGGAAACAGTCTCCCCTTCCAACTCACTAATCTCGAGTTTCTACCTCGTATTGAATAGAAATCAGTTACGAATAACCACCATCGTGTTCTACTCCACCAATGATCTTATCTAATAAGGTGCCCAATATTTCGCTGTTCACACGCCAATAATTTGTTCCTTTCTGGGATATCCCCCTCTTCCAGTCCTCTGCCCCTGGCTTCCTACAATAAATCTAATGAGGGTAGCTACAAGTGGCCAACTGCCCGTCCCGTCGTTCCCACACTAGGGGAAAGAATGTCCCTTCAATTCGGACAATATGTCCACCTATTGTGCGATACAAGCAGAATCAACTATAAAAAACAACTTCAGCACCTCCACATTAAATGTTCATCTTATTTAGAAGAGAAAAAAAATAATTCTAACAGTTTCACGGGGTTCATACAGCGTAAACACTAATACATCAAGTAAGAAATGAGAAAATTCACATTTTTGCCATAACCAGAAGCTACTACTACCATTTTATTTTATTATTAACTATAACTTCTGCTGTTTAATTACCCTAGAACTGAAAAACTTTACAATGAAACGATGATTAAACTACATTAATTAAAAAGAATGATCCTCTAGAATAGCTCTCTGTACTTTAGTTCTTCAATGAGACACACAATCCTTAATTAAATAATAATAACTTGAGCATTTTCTACTCAAAATGAAAAATAAAAAAAATAAAAAATATAAACATTTCTCTTTGAAATACTTTTAAACTTGGGATTTCTTAGGACAAGACTACCTTTCGTACACATGTGAACGCAAGCTTGCTGATGTAATGATGTTCCAGCTAGACTTTATTTCATATTAAAAATAACAATTAGGTAACGAACCTGTAAATTATTATTGTTTTTACTACTTCACTAAAAGTGATAATTTAAATTTTTACATTTAATGAAAGTTCTTAACTAAAGTAGTTTCAATTCTGTGGTAACCATGGAAAAAAAAATGCGTTGGACCAGGGCCAACATCTTTTTTTTGTTTTTATAATTTTGAAATACATATACGTTTAAAGTTAATTAATATGTGGAGCTTTTTCCTCAAAATTAGATTTCTTTTCTTTCTTTTTTTTAAATTGGGATTGAAAATAGCTTGCCAGTTAGCTCAGAACTGGCTATCATAGCGTATTATAATTGTTTTTTTTAATCAAATAATTTAATTGAAATATATAATTACTGAGCAGTTACCATACTAGCGGTCACAACTTTTCTTTGATCGTTACCAAACAAAATATAAACGGCTCATGAAAAACTAAACATCAATTTCGATAACGGCTGAAATCGGACCGTGGGGAAGGGGGGGGGGAGGGTCGAAAAATTGTTTATAAACAATCCTGTTGCAAATTGGATTTCTTTAATTAT
Source organism: Riptortus pedestris (assembly GCA_019009955.1). Lineage (NCBI taxonomy): Eukaryota > Metazoa > Arthropoda > Insecta > Hemiptera > Alydidae > Riptortus > Riptortus pedestris. The sequence goes on from CM032232.1 coordinate 92,481,729, forward strand.
ATCCCACCCTGACTAGAAAAAGGTGGTAACCTGTAGATAACCCGTACCGATTAGCCTTAGTTGCAAAAAGTGGACGTCAATAAATAATAATAATAATAATAATAACAATAATAATTATATACATGTCGTTCATTACATTCTTTCTCTATATCGAATATTAACTGAGATATTTGCATATTTTTATTTTTAGACATCAGTAAACCTTCACTTTTATTAAAATCACGTTAACAATTAGCCAATATATCATGAAAATTGTACTTAGTGGCGGCCTTATTGATAGTTATGGGTATCGGTTGAGAAATCTCAGCCAATGAGTGCTCCTGGAAAAGAGGAAAAAGTACTCTAGTATCCTTGAAGATATGGATACCGGAAAAAGGAGAGTGAATTCTTCCAGAGTTGCCAGAAGTTTGATGGATTAGCCATAACTTTGACTGCCCTGTCTTTTCTCCCTTAAACCCTCAACTTATCAAGGGGTAGTATCCTCTCATGCATTTCTCTGGGATGCACCCTTCCAAATAATACCCTCACCCCACGCTCTCCATTATGGAAACATAAACATTTGACCAATTCATCAATCTCTTTAGTATGATTGCCACATGGAAAAATGTCGCTCTTCAGCGGTTCCTAAAGAGGAAAAATTGTAAAGCATCAATCTTATTGCTAATTAAATTTACTATAAATATTGTTATATACATTTATTCTCTATCTTGAATATTCACCGAGCTATGGCTCCCGCCGAAAGCTAGTTCAGCCGCTTCCGTAACTGATCGGCACTCTTATGGAGATTTCTCCATTGAATAACTCTACGTGGGAAATCTGCTTAGTTTACGCATCCCCTGCGTAACGGACTTTTTTAATGTTTGATATCAGACGCTGTTTTCATGTTTGAATGAGTAATATCACGTACGGGATATGTATATGTCATCATCATGATCTAAGGGCTACGCCTTGTAGTTGGAACCATTGTTTTTTATTGGAAGCTGCTCTTTTCATATTCCTATATTTGCCGAGGGGCTCGGGTTAGATAGGTCAGTTAAAGTGTTGACCTTAATCTCACAGGGTAAACCTAGAGTGGCGTGTTCAATTCCCGCCTGTGCAATAGGAATTTATTTAGTGACGGAATTCATTAAATAAAATCCTTAGTCCCACCCTGGCTAGAAAAGGGTGGTAACCTGTAGATAACCCGTCCCAATTAGCCTTAGTTGCAAAAAGTGGACGTTAATAAATAAATAAATAAATATACTTACCGAAATCCATAAGATGCCTGATGTCTTCAAAATGGGATTTTCTGGGCCTCCTCTTTCCCTCTGCTCAAGGAATATAACCTCAAATATATTAGTAATGAAATCGTTGTGCCTCATTATATGCCCGAGAATTTTCACTCTCTTTTTTCCCATGGACTTGATAAGACTTTTCATGCGTGTATTTAGCCGTGAGATATTAGGTCTCTTTGGTAATTAAAACTCCTCCTAATTACAGATCTAATTCTTCTATCAGATCTGTAACCATGAATCAAATTTATGGAACAGTACACGTAATGTGACACGTGATGTGTGTTTTTATTGTAACTATTCTTTAGTGAGGCGGAGGAACTAACTATTCTACTGGAAATGCGGAAGCGAGAATCCGGTTAGAGTTACAATATTTGAAGTTTAGAAAGAACTAAAAAAAAGCAGTCACACTACGTATTTCCATAAATCTCACGGAGTAAAAGTTCAATGAAGATCATAAACAGTAGAGTGGGGGTTTACTAAAGGCAGAAAGCTTAAAAAATCAAATATCTCGGTTAATAATCAAGATAGTGAACAAACAAATATAACAACATTTATAGAAAATTAAATTTGCAATGAGATTGGGTCTTTACTATTTTTCGACTCGATTTATAATAGCGTAGATATTACAAATTTTCGAAATTCCTTCCCCTAAACGCCCTCTTCCATTAGTCCGATTTCAACCATAAACGAATTTCATCTATGTATTTACATTAAACGTTTAAATGTAGAGTTTGGTAAAGACCAAAAAAAAATTGCGCTAGACCGTTAAGAAACTAATGTATGTGTGTGTGTACTTATATATTCATAGTTGTAATCAGATCTCTTTTTCGTCAGCTCCTGGGTAAGATCGATGGAAATATCAGAAAACGGTTCGATAATTGCTATATGAGTTTGTAAGTTGTCTTCAATAGCTGAAGGGAAAATCTGCTAGGGCGGGGGGGGGGGGAATCTGATAATTAGTTTCGTAAACCGTAACTCATATTATTCCAACGACATTCAAACTGTCTCATCTCCAAGACAAATGCCAATGACAAAAAAAATTGTAATAGATAACGTCCGTTTATTGATAATTAATTTTGTAATTTATTTATGTGTTACTGATAATTAATTTTGTAAGTTATTTATCTGCTGTTGTCAGAACCGTGTTGCCTCGTTTTGTGGCTCACGCGCCGATCTGCGATCGTGTTTCGCTATGCTAATCTTGCTAATCCCGTCTTATCACCGGCTAACGTCTGCTAATCCCCTCCCATTCATCATCATTAACATATGATTTGGAGCTTAATTTCATCCGGATTATAAATATGATCAGAGATTCCACTAATCTGGGTGACCACTTATGCTTGAAGTGACCATTTATTGAAGTAAGCTAAGTTCAAGATGTTTCTTGGTTTAAAATGATTTTACCACCGGAATAGGTAGAACGGTGAAACTTGGATCCTACACCTCTATTTTTAGAGGCATTTGCAATATCGTATTACCATTTTATGTCAATATTAGTAGACGTTCTATATGGTAAATCAACTTTAGAAGCTCTATACATGACCCAATTTTTGACAAATTTCCATCTTCAAATGTCCATCCATTTGTTAACGCTCCAGTGGTCGCAATATTTGATTCGTCGTCACCAAACTCGATATTTAAACTTTTTATGGAAGCTAAAGATCAAGTTCGTCAATGGCTGAAACCAAACAAACTTGAAATATATGCGTTCTTAAGCGTCGGATTGTAAAATTGTTTAAAACTAATTATATAACATTTAATTTTCTATAAATGTTTTCCTATACATTTTCTTCTTATACACGATATTAAGTGAGTTATTCGTATATTTTAGGGTTTTAGACTTCAGATTACACCAACTTTTACTCATCCAACGTGGGGGGTTCAGAGGGAATTTTGAAAATTCAAAATATTGCCGTTAATGTGAGGTGTATCGCAACATATTACAGGACCAATCTTGTTAAGCTACTGATGCTCTACATTTGTTGTTCTATACTTGTTTTCGTAACTCAAGTATTAAGCGAGTTATTTCTACTTTCTTGTTTTTCAGCCAGAACAACCCTTTTTATCTTTATTTGCGTAGAAATGGAGAATATGTGGTGAGATGAGATCACAAGTGTACTATACCAGAGTACGTGGGAAATTTGCTTATTTTACGCAGCCCCTGGGTGAAGGGCGTTTTCTACCTTCAGTATACTTCCAGTTCTGCTCATAGAATTCGTACTTTTAGCATCATCCATCATGAGTTACTGAATATCACATGTCCAGCTTGCATTTTAATCCCTGTTGGCATAGGCCTTTTACTATGGGAGAAATGAAGAATAGTTTGTGAGATGATGAGCTTTTGAACACGCAGGATGACCTCAGCTTACACTTCCCCTGTGTGATTGCCTTTTATGCAGATTTCCCTCAAGGGAAATCAGCTCTTGAGGTCGTACTCATGACGCGATTTTCGAAAATTTTCTTCAAATGTCCATCGATCCTACACAGGAGATGACGAAAATGAGGTCCATTCAAAACTCTATCTATCTATCTATCTATATATATATATATATATATATATATATATATATATATATATATATATATATATATATATATATATATATATATATTTGTCTGTTAACGCTCTAGCGGTCGCAATTTTTGTTTGATCGTTACCAAACTCGATATTTCAACGTTTTATGCAAAAAGACAGATCAAGTTCGTTAATGGCTGAAATCGGACCAGTGGGAGGGGGGGGGAGATTTTCAAAAATTCGAAATATCTCTGTTACCATGCATCGGATCAAAACAAATTTATAGAAACAATCTTATTCTAAATTAAAAAAACTATAAATATTGTTCAATACATTTTTCCCTGTCTTGAATATTAACCGAGATATTTGCACTTTTATTAAATTTGGGCCGATAACGGATGGCTGTTTCCCGCCAAAAGCTAGTTTGGCCCTTTGCCGTAACTGTTCGGCTCTCGTGTGGAGATTTCTCTACTGTATAACTTCACGTGGGAAATCTGCTTAGTTTACGCAGCCCCTGCGTGACGGACTTTTTATTAATGTATTTCACTGCCAGAAGACTCCCTCTCCTTATCATCGGATTATCACCTCTCAGTGACTGAGTCACTGACCATCACATGTCCAGTTTAAATTTTAATTCGTGCTTCCAAAGGCGGCTACCGGAGATTGTGATTTGAGATGACTATCTTAAACATTCCAGTACATGAGATATCTGCTTAGTTCACGCACCCCCAGAGTGAAGGGTTCTTTTAATATATTTATTGAAAAATAAAATTAAAATTAATTGATTTATTAACGTCCAATTTTTGTAACTACGGCTAATTGGGACGGGTTATCTACAGGTTACAACCTTTTTTCTAGCCAGGGCGGGAGTGAGGATTTTATTTAATGAATTCCGTCACTAAATAAATTCCTATTGCCCAGGCGGGAATTGAACTCACCGCTGTTGAAAACTAAATACAAATAAATATGCACATAATAAATGCTATATTGACATTTGTGAATTGTTCTTATGTGTGTGTATATGCTCCTATAATTATTTTGGCTAAGATGACATAGTTCCTGAGGAATCACACTTATTTTTATATATAAATCATATTCCAACTGCTATCTGTTTTCCGGGCTGGGTCGCTATCACTTTGTGTTACGGATGCCTTTGACGATTTGAGTATGTGGTTTGAGGCCGTCTTGTGGTGAGTTCCTGATACGGGGTTTACCCAATATTGATAACAGCCCACCCACCATTTGCGGTTCTAGTAAAAGTCCCTAGCGGGCTGCTTAAACAGACTTACTGAAATGCCCCCGAGTTGACGTCACCTTACATCCTATTCACTATTTCTCCCTTTATTGGAATCCTTTTCTGTTGTACTTATATTATTTTATCTGGAGAGATGTTTAGTTATAATACTTTTAACAACCAAAAGAAAAAAAAAAACATAAACAAAGATAGTGATTTCTTTAGCCTAAAAAGTACGTCACGCAGGCGCTGCATAAACTAAGCAAATTTCCCTCATGAAAGTTTGCATTAGATAAATCTATAAACTGGTAAAACTTAACACCACCGTGAATATAATGTGAATAAATACAAACGGTAATGAGAAGTCTTTCAGTAAATTTCATTAGCCTACCAACGGAAAGCGTTTGAACTGCAAACAAACAGGTCTGCCAACCTCTCAGAGTTGAACAGATAGAGAGAAATATTCTACAAGGGAAAGAATAACAATTACTGAAATATATCTGAATATAACATATTATTGTAAACTATTTACTATACCTAGTCATGTATTTTATAATTTATCAGAATAATTTTGATATCAATCACACAAATTTTTGTAATCCAAGAACTTAAGACGAGGGAGGGGGTCTTATATTGATAATAAAACATAGAACCCACTTCTAGGTGTTTGCTGAAGGCTGAAAACTTAAAAATCGAAATATCTCGGGTAATATTCAATATGGAGAATAAATGAATATGACAATATTTATTATAAACTTAATTTTCAATAAGATTGGTCATATACAATTTTTTCGATCCGACTTAACGTAACAGAGATATTTCCAATTTGCGAAATTCTCCCCCTCTAAACCCCCACCACCTGATCCGATTTTAGGCGTTAATGAACGTGATCTTTAGTTTTGCATGAAAATCTATATATCGAGTTTGGTAACGATGAAACAATAATTACGGCCGCTAGAGCGGTCACAGATAAATATATATATATATATAATTGTTACACCTATCGGTGGAGACCGTCGTCACTGGCTGATGGTTGAGTCCCGCTAGCAAGCGCTTTCGATGCAATGGCATCATCTTCAAGCCTGTCAATAGTTGTACTGAGTTGGTTGTCCGTCAGTCAGTGGGTTTTATGCCAGCGGTACTCAACCATCAGCCAGTGACGACGGTCTCCACCGATAAGTATGACAATTATCATTAATATTGGCGGTTCTAACCCGTTATATATATATATATATATATATATATATATATATATGTATACACACACACACACACAATTTTTAACGGACCTCAGTTTCGTTATTTCCTAAATGAGTACTGCCTCAATAGCTGATTCCCCTCAAGGGAAATCTGCTAAAAGAGAAAACCACAAATGCCTTCTAAAATATTCTAGCCAGAGAAAAATTAGTAGAAGCCTTATAGGACATTAATTTTCACCAAAATATTTTACATAACATTTTTCGGCATGTCGCAAAATATGGATGGCATTTATAATTTTACCTCCTAAACTCTAAACCCCCACATCTCCTTGACTGCACTGAGAGGTTGGCAGACCTGTTTGTTTACAATTCAGACGCTTTCCATTGGAAGGTTATTGGAACCGACATAGATGTGCCATTACGGCTTTTATTTATTCACTTAATATTCACGGTGGTGTTAAGTGTTACCGGTATGTAGATTTTCGAAGTAATAAAAGTCCGTCACGCAGGGGCTGCGTAAACTAAGCAGATTTCCCACGTGAAGTTATACAATAGAGAAATCTCCATACGAGAGCCGAACAGTTACGGCAAAGGGCCGAACTAGCTTTTGGCGGGAAACTCTTTCGTCCGTTGCAGCCAAAATGTAATAAAAATGCAAATATCTCGGTTAATATTCAAGATAGAGAAGAAATGTATAGAACAATATTTATAGTAAATTTAATTTACAATAAGATTGTTTCTATACAATATTTTGATCTGACGTATAGTAACCGAGATATTTCGACATTTCGAAAATCCCCCCTGTAACCCCCCCCCCTTCCACTGGTCCGATTTCAGCCATTAACGAACTTGATCTGTCTTTTAGCATAAAACGTTTAAATATCGAGTTTGGTAACGATCAAACAAAAATTGCGACCTCTAGAGCGTTAAAAGACAAATTATATAGTTTGAACGGACCTTATTTTCGTCATCTCCTGGCTAGGATCGATGGACATTTGAAGAAAATTTTCGAAAATAGCGTCGTGAGTACGACCTCAGTAGCTGATTTCCGTGAAGGGTAATCTGCTAAAACATGATATAAGTACCGAAGTCCAGTGTTAGAATGAATAAGTCTCGAGTTCTGTGTTAGTTTAGCAGCTTGGGCATTCCCCTGTTGGTAATACTACTGCCCAGCCTCGGAAGTAGGTGAGGCTGTGTGTTGATGATGGTGGTGAAGGAAGACAGCTGTGAGAGAACACCAGGACTCCCGGAGAGGTGCATAGGCCGCCGAAGTACATTATGGAATGACCCTGAGGCGAAGGAGATCCGTGTGGAACGGTGTAAATTACCTTAACCACAGCCCGCCAACCTCTCCGCGTCTGCACTCCCAGCTACATCATCTATACACCTTCTCTCTCTCACCTTCTTCCTCTTCCAGTCTGCTTTCTGCCTTTGACAATCGAAAAATGACGTGTATTAGACTCTATTTCTTATATATTCTTCATATTTTATGACAAGGGTCACCAATAAAGAAGTCCGCCACGCAGGGGCTGCGTAAACTAAGCAGATTTCCCAAGTGAAGGTTTACATAATACTAATACATAAATATACATGCTTGTAACACCTCCGCAAATATTAAGTGAATAAATACAAATTGTAATCAGAAATCTTTTAGTTACAAGTTAATAACTCTAAAACGGAAAGCTCATGAATTGTAAACAAACAGGCCAGCCAAACTGAATTCTAGACCGGAAAGGAAAACCATTAATATATCTGAATAAAACACATTAACTTTATTGAAAACTATTTACTATAGCTAATGCGGTAATTTGTAATGAATCAGAATAATTTCAATCTTAATTACTTAAATTTTAGTAATCCAAGAACAAAAAAGGGGGGGGATCAACAGAACGTATTTACATATATTTCACAACGTAAAAGTTCAATTAAAACAATATTCCGCATTTAACCTTGTAATAACGTGGTTCATGATACATCAGCTTATTATTAATATTGTTACGTTTTTATTACAAAACCAGTAATAAAACATTGTTAATAAGAGTTCGTTTGGATTGCAAAATTAAACACACACGTTTCACAGTTTATCACTGCACAATTTATTTTCACAATGCACAATACTCTTGATTATTACTACTCACAGAATTACACTCATAGTGTAACTGTTCTTCAGGTTACACAGTCCAATAATTCACTCGCGGTCACTGAACTTTACATAAAACGACGGCACTGCACTATCCTTTACTTCGCGGCACTGCACTGTCTTAAACACGCCATAAACTGTTACTTACAGACACGGCACAACACTTTTCTTCTTATAAAAACACTTTACCGCGCTGTACTAAGTCGCACTGTAGCACTGATGTAACCATCAAGACGTCTGACCGTAAACTAAACTGTGGGGTGCTGTGAGATTTCTTATAAATCCTTGTAGAAGTGTCAAGGCATGGAAAGGTCCAGAACTTCCTGGAAGGCCTTAATTAGATTCTGCCGGGGGCCCTACTTAGAATGGCCCTAATTAGCTTCGCCCGTAACACTAGCCTTTGTTCCTCCTTACACGCGGCTCTCTTTTTTGTGTATTCGCCCTCATACGATTCTCTCAACAATATATAAGGAGTAGGAGTGGCGGTTTACTGAAAGCGGAAATCTATAAAATATAAATATCTCAGTTAATATTCACGATACATAACATATGTATGGAACAACATTTATAGAACATTTAATTTTCAAAAAGGTTGGTTCTATACAATTTTTTGATCCGACGTATAGTAACGGAGATATTTCGAATTTTCAAATTCCCCCCCCCTCCCACTAGGCCGATCTCAGCCATTAACGAACTTTATTTTTGCATAAAACGATTAAATATAGATTTTGGTAACGATCAAACCAAAATTAGGACCGCTAGAGCGTTACAGACAAATTCTATGATATATTTATTAAATCTACTTATAGATTGCTACTTAAATTTTTGGAGTGCTCGTTTCCCTTCTACATTAGTTGAGCCTAAGTCACTGAGGAGATAGTTGATACTACGTTTCCCGAAGTAGGTTAAGTCAGCTGACTACAAAACGATTATTTACAAGTCAATCTTGAACACGACTATATTTCTATTTTTATCTCTTTTGCAAGATCTCGGAACCCTACTCCATTCACACATAAACGTATATTCAATGGACCATAGAGTTCTGTCTCCCCCCCCCTTGAAAAATCAGTGCTTCATTTTATCAAATCAGTGGCATTTCCTACATCTTCCTCATAGTGATTCCTTCGCTATATCGCTATTTATTTATGCATTCTTAACATATAGTTAAAAGAAAGGAGTGCAAGAAATATAATCTACGATAATTAATATAAATTAAAAACAATATGAAAATCAATAAACCAAAAATACGTTACCTACATAAATAATGGTAGTCCATCACGCAGAGGGTGCGTTAACTAATCAGATTTCCCAAGTTGATTCCCGATAATTTGCACTTATCTTAAGAAGTGAATGTTCCATGAGAACAATATTTGGCATTTAGACTCCAAATAAAGTGCTTCATAATATAACAGCTTATTATTAATATAACATGAGTGGGAATGGGCGTTTACACTTGGCCGAAAACTGAATTGTGGAAATAACTCGGTTAATATTCCACATAAAGAATAAAACTATATGACTATATTTATGGTAAATTTTATTTACAATGCGATTGGTTCTAAACATTTTTTCGTTGCGACGTATAGCAACGGAGATATTTCGAAATTTTGAAATTCCTACCCCCCCCCCCTTTGAACCCCTCCCAAGTCCAATTTCGGCCGTTAAAGAACTTGATCTTCAGTTTTACATAAAGCATTTAAATATCGAGTTTGGTAACGATCAAATAAAATTTGAGACTGCTAGAGCGTTAACAGACAAATATATATATAGTTTTGAACGGACCTCATTTTCTTCATTTCCTCGGTTGGATCGATGGACATTTGAGGACATTTTTCAAAAATCTCTCTGACCTTAGAACCAGAGTTAGGACATTCAGGACGTTCGGACACTGATGATGACGCACTGCATCGAAACGCTCAATAGTGTTAATAAATTGTTGCTGTGGAAGTGTGGCCATTTTTCTTCTGTCTGCAATTGAATTCACTTCCACCTGCCCCATCTTAATTCTAAGTTGGTAGAATTACGATCAAAGATTACTTATATCAAAGTTTGTTGAGGTAAGTGTTGTAGATTCTCACAAATAACTTGTCTAGCGTTATTCAGTAACGAGCAGTCAACAAAGAGAGATTTTTACCATTTGGTTACTTGATGATAAGGAAAAATCTCTCCCAGTTGCGTGGCACAGAACAAATAAATTAAGATAAAAAAGTAGTCTAAAATAGACATCTTATGAAGTTGACTGGGTATGAATAGCTGCAAGTTTCAATTAAATTATCAGAACTACATAAAAACTATATGTATAACAAAAAACGGACATAATCGTTGACATTACAATATATTGTGTAACTCAGTATATTTATAGGTGTTTGCCTTGATGGAGAATATTTACTTAGCTGAATTGGGTCGATCGTGAAGTTGGGGTTGTTGTATTCTTGAACACGGTCAATATATTTGGCATACTCTTTCTGGTTGCTTCGTCGGTGCGCTAGTATGGTTTAGTTCAATATTATAACTTAAAACAACTGATCGGACAAAAAAAAAAAAAAAACACAGTTTTGCCTGGACACTGATGCAGCCACTGGCTCGCACGCTGGACTGTGGTGGAGAGGTTGAGAACCTGTAAGGAGATACTGTAATCAAGACGACAAGTTGAAGGGGAGTGACGTCATGAGAGTTCGTCACCTGATGACGGACACGCCAAACTACAATATAAGCCTGTGCTGATCACCTGCTCTAGTTTTAATGAGGCGACCTGTGTACATTGTATGAGTTATATTTAATAAATCATTCACGTACATCTGCATTACGCCCGCTAATGATTTCGTTTAGAAAATAACTAATTAACATTCCACTAATGGACATGAATAAATTATTCTTCGTTTGCATGCTTGCCACATCGTCACCAGTCTAGCTCGTTGAGCATGATTTCATTTATAGTGCCAACATTCTCAATATTGCCGATTTGGAATCATGCACCTTCTCTATCAGATAACAGATTGGAATGAATCCCAGGTATGACATCAGGCTTCAAAGAACATAAAATCTCTATTTCTCCCTGAGTAAGTATCCAAAGTAACCATTAATTGGCATTCCATCTGCATACAAAGCATCTTGAAATCGGACGAGTGTCAAAAAGTCCATCAAGCAGGGGCTACTTTAACTAAGCAGATATCCTACTTGCGTCACATATTTGCATTTACTTCAAAACGTAAAAGATCAATGAGAACAATAATTGCTATTTAGGCTTCAAATAAAGTGCTTCATAATATATCAGCTTATTGTTGATATGGCATTAGTAGGAATGGGGGTTAGCTGAAGGCCGAAAACTAAAATATTTATCCGTTTAACAAAAGTCCGTCACGCAGGGGCTGCGTAAACTAAGCAGATTTCCCTCGTGAAGTTTAGTAATAGGTAAATCTACATACTGGTAACACAACACCACCGTGAATAAATACAAACGGAAATAAGAAATGTTTCATCCAATTTCAATAACCTGCCGACAGGAAAAGTTAGGCTAGAAATGTAAACAAACGGGTCTGCCTCCTTCACACAGGAAAGAAAAATAATTACTGAAATATATCAGAATATAACATATTAAATTTATTGTGAACTATTTACTATACCTAGTACTGTAACTAATAATGAGTCAGAATAATTGTTATCTCAATCAATCAAATTTTAGTAGTCCAAAACCTTAAGACGGGGGGGGGGAGGGGTCACCGGGACATATTTGCATGTATATCGTATAATAAAGGTCTCTTGAATACAATTTTTGGTTTTTGAACTTCGAATAATGTGATTTATTTTGTAGCAGAGTATAGTTTATGTAACATGAGTAGAAGTGGTGGTTTGCTGATGGCTGAAAACTGGAAATATCTCGGTTAATATTCAAGATAGAGAATAAATGTATATAACAATATTTATAGTAACTTTAATTTGCAATAAGATTGATTATAGTATAGTAGCGGAGATATTTCTAATTTTCGAAAATCCCCCCCCCTCTAAACCCCCCTCTCACTGGTCCGAGTTCAGCCGTTAACGAACTTGATCTTCCTTTTTACCTAAAAATATTAATTAAATTGATTAAATACTGAGTTGGGTGACGATAAGGGCCCCTTTGGTGACGATAAGGACCTTTAAGGAAAATCTGCTAAAACGCAAATATCTCGGTTAATATTCATGTAATGTATTATTAATAAAGAAATCATGCGCATAAGAACAATTATAGATCATTCAATGTGCTATAAGATTTGTTCTATACAATTTTTCGATCCGACGTACAGTAACGGAGATATTTCAAATTTTTCAAAATCCTCCCCTCTAAACCCCCTCCCTCCCTCTGGTCCGATTTCAGCCATTGCTACTGCGTTTAATGGGGATGGGTTATCTAAAGGTTGCGATCCTTTTCTAGGCTTGGTCTTTGGATTTTATTTAATGAATTCATCACTTAGTATATTCCTATTAATTATAAATTCCTATGGGAATCGAACCCAAGACTTCACGAAGTTTGTTACGATCAACGCCACCTATATTTAGTCACTGGGCTTACGTAATTAAAGTCTCTTTTATATGTTAGGATTTAATTATCAAGGTTTTTCTTAGAGGTCTAAATAATTACGGCAGCGCCCAATATAACTGAAGGGGATAAGAAACCCGTTCTTATAATGACCAATGCAATCTCTGACTAAGCAGAGGCAAATTCTGGGAAGTCTAACTTCCTGGCAGATGCTTTCAAGAAATCATTGTGATTCATGCTTTCGAGAACGGTTTCCTTTGGGCGAGGCGCCAGGCGAATAAAGTACAGCATAAAAAAAAAGCTTACCCTTTTTTTTTAGACGATTACTCGCTCGTAAGGAAGTGTTCGTAAGAAAAAAAAATAATGAGATACCAATGCTGTAGATCGTAGCTGGTGCCATATGAAGGGAGTCAAGGTCTTGGGAATGGGGGTGTCGTTCCCACTGGAGGCCCAGCTTCCGTTCTCACATCTACCATCTTCCGCTAACAACAAATGTGACGTAGGGTGCTACAAGAAGAAAAGCGCTAAAATTAGTTTATTGATAATTTCGATCTTTGTGTTTTAAAACCCTACCTCAACTTAGAACACGTTAACAGCAAATCCTTCTTTATCTTGGTCAACTTAGCAGATTTCTTATTTGCTTTACCATATACTTTGCAAAGAGCAAAGGAAAGCCTGAATGCATTTACGAACTGGCTTGGAATACACATGAATGGCTAGTTTCTCAAATTCAATTCCTAGCTCTCTCCTTTTGTTGGGCTGGAATGAAGGCCACACATATGATTTATAGTGTAATTCTCTAATTTATATGAGAACCAGATCACAACGAGCCGGAGTTTACTTAAAGTTGAATGCAAAAAAAAATAAATGTATTTAATTCCATTAATATTTGAGTAAACAAAACGTTCCTAAGACTTAAACTAAAGAGCCACTTTTATATTTATCCTATATGCGACCTTACATTACCTTACTTTGCGGCTTGGCATACTAATATTGACTTCTAGTCGGATTTCGTAGATTAATGAACATGCATTCATGTTTGATTGAAAATACATTAACACTTATGATTTATTTCCCGAAGATATCATTAATAACTACCCAGGTATTATTGAACATACATTTTTGTATGTTGTATGTGTATTCTTGAAAATATTGACGAATGTTGTTGTTATTGGATTATCGTTCCAACATTCCATGGTTCTTTCTTGTGTCAAAAGTCACTGAAAATGGAAGATGCTCTAGAAGTCTGGCAGGCTCTAGTTTGTGGAGGAAAATAGGCCTTGTTTATTCATCCAGATAGATTGGATCTCCAACAGTCCAGAATCTGTGGAAGTGAAAGTTACAAAATAAACATTACTGGCTACTCAAGCATTGCAGAAGGTCAAATTGCTAACTATCCTCATAGAGTAAAAAGAAAGAAACTGGATATAAAATTAAACGCTTCAGTGCGTTGTCCATCATCATCGCATCATTATCATTACCTGAAACACCCTGTCCTGTTCCTTGTCCAACCCATTATCATCACTCACATCACCTGAAACATCACGCCCTCCTCCTCGTCCTCATCACCCATCAGCACTCTCATTACCTGAAGCATCATTCCCTCCTCCTTGTACTCATCATCCATCATCATTATCATCACTCACATCACCTGAAACATCACGCTCTCCTCCTCGTCCTCATCATCATTATCATTACTCCCATTACGTGAAACATCATGCCCTCCTACATGTCCTCACCAGCCATCATCATTATCATCACTCCCATTACCTGAAACATCACGCCCTCCTCCTTGTACTCATCATCCATCATCATTATCATCACTCCCATAACCTGAAACATCATGCCCTCCTACATGTCCTCACCAGCCATCATCATTATCATCACTCCCATTACCTGAAACATCACGCCCTCCTCCTCGCCCTCATTATCAATCATCATTATCATCACTCCCATTACCTGAAACGTCATGTTATTCGTCCTCCTCATCATCTTTCGCTGTGTTCCTCCTGTGGCATCATAAACGCACTTACCGCCATGTTCCAACTCATCAACCTCTCATCTTTTCCTCACCATCCTCCTCTTCCTTCGCCATTATCATATCATCCATCATTATCATCACTCACATCATCTGAAGCATCATGCCTTCCTCCTTGTACTCATCATTTTCCTCTTCCTTTCACCATCATCACATCATCCATCATCATTATTATGACTCCCATTACCTGAAACATCATGCCCTCCTCCTTATCTTCATCATTCTCCTCTTCTTTTCACCATCATCACATCATCCATCATCATTATTATGACTCCCATTACCTGAAACATCATGCCCTCCTCCTTATCATCATCATTCTCCTCTTCTTTTCACCATCATCACATCATCCATCATCATTATCATCAGTACCATGAACTGATACAAATGTTATTCGTCCTCATCATCATTCGTTGTGCTCCTCCTGTGGCATCATAAACGCAGTTACCATCATGTTCCTACTCTCAACCATTGTAGTCACCATCATAATTATCCCCATCCCCTGCAGAAACTCACTCCTCTTCATCATTATTACTATTAGCATAAATACATCGTATTCCTCAACTGGTTCGTTGTCCTCTCCCATCTCTCAGAAATCGTCAAGTTAAGTGTTCCGCGAGACGGATAATTACCAAGCCATTTGTATTTAGAGGTGTCATTCATCCTATGATATCACTAAACATCTCACGCCCTGCTTAAATTTAAAGTTTTCCTTACACATTGTCCTTACTAAGGAAGAAATAAAAAACAGAATGCGAACTGACGCAATTTCTTAGACATTCCTTTATTGGAACAGCGTACTTAGTTAATGCAACCCCTGCAAGAGAGACTTTTGTGATTTCATCCCTTTAAGTTAGGAATAATTGAAGAGAGTGACGGAGAAGGAAGGTGAGAGGAAACTATCCATCAACCCCCTCCCCCCGGACAACACCCACTTATACGTGACTAGCGGACGATATCACCAGCCCTCATGAGACATTCACTGGAGGGGTAAAAAAAAAATCAGTGTTTCCTCAGTCACTGATCGGCCCATCAGAGGACTCGGAGGGGCCAGAGGGTAACGGCTGCGACTCTTATTGGCAACACTCCACACGTGATCAGATTCCACAAATTGGTGTAGTTTCCTGACCCCCCCCCCACTTCTCATAATGCTCCTAGGGACAACCAGATGGCGCTCCTTCAGCAACGGCACTTTCGCTATGTTAAATGACAGTCTCAAAGTGGGTTTTATCTCTTTTACAACTTTTGTTCTAAATAATGTAAGGACAGGGATTGTAAACAACTTCACCTCCCACATATGGACTCTCCGTTCAAAGCATGGGCGTATTCAATGCTGCATGAATCGTATACTTACTACATTTATTTGTATTTGCAGATCCACTAATTGTAATGTATGAGCCTCATGCAACATACAAAGGTTTTTAATACAGGCTATAATATTAGGACTAGCTTTGCACAATATGATGTATTATATCTTACAGCGGATTCCCCTTAAGGGCAATCAGTCCTGCCCAGGAGAGGACGAAAATGAGGTCCGTTCAAAACAATATATATATGTTTGTCTGTTAACTCTCTAGAGGCCACAATTTTTGTTTGATCGTTGACGAACTCGATATTTATACGTTTTACGCTAAACTAAAAAACGTCCGTCACGCAGGGGCTGCGTAAACTAAACACATTTCCCACGTGAAGTTTTACAATAGAGAAATCTGCCTAATAACAACAGTCGTAGCAAGGAATCTCTAAACCTATTCACAAGGGACGAACAGTTACGGAAACGGCCGCCCTAGCTCTTGGCGGAAAGTCCCGAACATTGCCGACTCCTACCGACCACACACACAATACAAATACAAATATCTCGGTTAATATTCAAGATACCGAATAAATGTATAGAACAATATTTATAGTAAATTTAATTTGGAATAAGACTGATTCTATACAATGTTTTGATCTGACGTATGGTAACGGATATATTTCGAATTTTCGAAAAACCCCCCTCCCACTGGTCCGATTTCAGCCATTAACGAATTTGATCTGTCTTTTTGCATGAAACGTGTAAATATCGAGTTTGGTAACGAAGAAACAAAAATCGCGACCGCTAGAGCGTTAGCAGACAAATATATATATAATTTTGAACGGACCTCATTTTCGTCATCTCCTGGGTAGGATCGATGGACATTTGAAGACATTTTTCGAAAATCGCGTCATGTGTACGACCTCATAGCTGATTTCCCTTAAGGGAAGACTTTAAAAGCGCTGACATAAATAAAAAAAAAACTTTTGAAGAATCGGACGTTTTCTTCTCCCTAAGTTCGCTAAAACTTTAATTCACTCAAATTTAGCAAGTTTTGGCTTTACACAGTTTGGGCGTTATGAGTTTAATTAGGCAATTCCTCAAAAAAAGTGTTTTTCCATTATAAAGCGTATGGTACTGAAGATTTAATTTTCAATTTAAAGTTTCCGAATGTTTCCTTAGATTAAATCTTGTACATCTTATATAAAGATTTAAGAGATAATCGAGAAGACCTTTTTATGTAAATAACGATGACTGGATGATGCTAAAAGGCTGATAATTCGTGAACAGGCGTGTAATGGCCTCTGAAGCTTGACGAATGAGACTCGCCGCTCCAAAATACTAAATAAATACTAATTAAGCAATCTTCAGAAGGGGCCAGCATAATTAATTATCGTCCAGTTGTAGCGTCTTATTCTACACCAGCTTCAGGTAATGAGGAACATAACTACAGCACCTGCAGCTACTAACACAGCAACAAACCTCACCTGCTTTGCTGGCACTGGCACACCAATCTACGAAAAAAATGTTTTAATACCTAAAACATATTTCGACTCCAACAAATAAAAAAAAACGTATATATGAAAAAGTACGTCATGCAGGGGCTGTGTAAACTAAGCAGATTTCCCACGCGAAGGTTTACAATAGATAAATATACATACGGGTAACACCCATTTTAGCATTTATCTTAAAAAGTAGAAGTTCAATGAGAATAATATTTAGCATTCAAGCTTCAAATAAAGTGTTTCATTATATAATAGAGTACTGTTTATTTAACATAAGTAGGAGGGGGGGGGTTATTGATGGCCAACAACTAAAAAAAGGCAAATATCTCAGTTAATATTGAATAAATGTATAAAACAACATGTATAGAACATTACAATTGCAATAAGATTGATTCCATACAATTTTTCGACCCGACTCATAATAACTCCCCGTGGTCCAATTTCAGCCGTTAACGAACTAGATCTCTCTTTTTATATATAAAACATATATATCAAGTTCGGAAACGATAAAATAAAAATTCTGACCACTAGAGTGGTATATATATATATATATATATATATATATATATATATATATATATATATATATATATATAATTTTAAACAGACCTAATTTTTGTCATCTAGTAAGTATGATCGATGGATATTTGAAGCTGATTTCCCTTAAGGGACATTTGCTAGAATGATGTTTTATAATTTAAATAATTGGCCCAATCAAGTCTCAAAGTCTTTTTATGAAAGAATATTTAGTTCCTATGAGTCCCTCCCTTTCTAATCCGAAATTGATAGATCATTATCATAATTAAAGTGAATGTGAAGAGTGAGCCTGCTCATGATACCGTAGTAATTTGTTAATTTTTTTTTTTTTTTTACATAATTACAACTTGAGTGATTAGAAAAGTAAACTAAAAAAATATATAAAAGAGCCGAATATTAACATTTTAGGAGGAAATTTTACTCTAACATTAATTCGTCTGAGATGTAAATAATGCGAATATATGACGCAGGTTTTCACTGAGTCCGGTTATATCAGAAATCTGGGTAGGGGAAAAAAAAAACTAATCTTTTTCATTAGTTTTAGATCTAATCTGAGTTAGAGGAAATTGCGATACCATATAGGGAGAAAGGTAACTAAATAAAAGTAAGACATTAAATGAATTAGTCTTTTATGAAGTCATCTAGCCGACTTGGTTTTCTCCAGATATAAATCTGAATTTGAGACGAGATATTTCAGCCCTCATAGGAGGGTCTATCTCTTCATTAATATTAAGCCCTCCCATTATAACTGAACAGCCTGCATAGTTATTATAACTGTTATTTACATCCTGGTGAGTAACTATATACTTCTGAGTAGTTCCAAATGATATGCAGGGTTAACCCTGAATGAATCTTCTAAAACAACAAATTTTAATATCGAGTTCTGGGAACGTAAAATCTGGAAGCTTAACTATTTAAAACAAAAAATGTCTAAAAGATTACTTTTTAACAATTTTTAATTTGTGATGGTGATAGCTCCAAGAATAAATTACACTATTACTTACTCTGATTCGATGAAATGTGTTATCTTCTTCAAAGAATAAAATAAAATTACAAAAATTACTCTTAATTAGATTATAATATCATAACGTTTAGAACTGGTTAGAATTTAGGATTTAATTTTCTTTTTAAATCACATATTCTATTTATTTTTCAAATATATAAATGATTTAATCACTCACGAAAGCGAACGATCTTGTGTTTGTAGGTTTTCAGCAGCACAGTTACTAAAACTTACATTCAAAATTATCTCTTAAATAGGTCTGCCAATTTTATTAACTTCTAAAAGAATTCCAATGAAAGCTAGAAATTCACGATTCTTCTGAACAACCCTATGTAATGTTTTAGCAGATTTCCCTTAAGGGAAACCAGCTATTGAGGTCGTACTCTTGACGCGACTTTCGAAATTTTTCTTCAAATGCCCATCGATCCTACCAAGTAGATGACGAAAATGAGGTCCATTCAAAACTGTATATATATATATATATATATATATATATATATATATATATATATATATTTGTCTGTTACCGCTCTATCGGTTTTTCCTACCGGCATATTCTACTGTAATTAATTTAAAGATTACTCAAGATTATTTTGTCTCAATAGGAAACGAAATATCGCTATTTTTAATTTCAGGCTTCCCTTATAACCCCCACTCCTGTTCGTCTCAGAGAATATTAACCCAGCCAGAAACCTAACCTGTTTAATAGTAATATACATACCAGGTTTCATAAAATTCGGTTCAGCCGTTTACGAGTCTATAAAGGACATACATACAAACATTCATTTTTATATTTAAGATTACTCGCTCACAAATGGCACCAAAGTTGTTTTATTTTGTTTGAATATGGCATTTTATATAAGGATATTGATTTTTAATTACTATAAATTAAATTAATTTTGAACATAAAGATTACTGCTACTCAAGAACATGCATAACCTGGTGAGAATGCCTTTCGCCCTTGATGCAATATATAGTAGCTAAGTAGTTTATTGTTATTATTATCGAAACAAAAAATAAATAAATAAGCGAAGAGATATATAAAGTTTAATCCAAACAGGGCTTTAAGTTACGAAAATTTCCAAAACTACAGAATTATTACTAGGGCCCTCCTTTGATTTGTTTATCAGCTGATTCGATTATAGCTGGCTCGTTTATCAGCTGATACTTTTATCAGTATTCAAATGATTCCTAGTTGACACTCACATTTATATACAATAGAAGGACGGTCAAAGAAATAATTTTTCATTATGAAGTCGTTATTCTTAGTCAACAAGATTGCAAATGTTGTTGAATTTTTTTCCCTCTTTTCTGCTTATTATATCCCTATTCATTATACATAATTTTCACTGAATCAAAACAGACCCACAATTATCACTATGAAGAATGTTTAAGAGAGTTAAGTATTTTTTTTTTTTTTTTTTTTAATTTCCAATTATAACAATCGTGAAAATGTTACATATATAATTTTATTTATACATTTTTCGTGTCTCTTTCATTTAATCTGCCTTTAATCGTGCACCTTTTTTTTATTTTATCCCCACAACTTCTCAAAATATTCCAAACTCCATTAGACACTATCTTAATTGTATTTGGAATCACTAGGTGATATTTGAACTTAATGAATATTTCTATCGTTCTCGTTCATTTTTGAGGGTAATATCCCATATTTATTTTTTTAAATTTATTCACGTCCACTTAATGCTACTTTGGCTATTTGGGATGGGTTGTCTACAGGGAACCACCCTTTGCTAGCCAGGGTGGGACTAAAGAATTTATTTAATGAGTCCGTCACTAAATAACACTAAATATATTTCTACTGCCCAGGGCGGGAATCGAAAATTGGGTGGGAAATGCCACCACCTTAGGTTTGTTTAACCATATAAGATGAAGCCCAACGCCCTAACCCACACGGCAACCTGATATATATTCCAGATTTATCTACTGATTAAGAAAGAAAAATTACATGAGAAATTATTTTAACTCCATGATATTCTAACATAAGCAATTCTATTTTTACTCTCTTGAATGAAGTTTTGAGAACGCAAACAACTTCGATTAAGGTTTGATAACCCGTTTTGACTTTCTCTGAATACATCTTGACTGGTATCCACATGACGTCTGCACCTAAGTACTTTCTCACATAAATCAAAAACGACTTGTCTTACAAGACTGAAATTTCACATTTAAGACTGATATAATATCAATTTGTCGACCTCCTCTTTTTATTTAAATTGACTTCGAGAAAGGGTACCTAGGGGTAGTACTTACTTACCTATAAGTTATACAAATTTGCATACGATCTTTTTTATTTAACATAAAAAGACCTATAAATTATGCTCTGTAATATTTTTTTAATCTTATGCACAGGGAAAGAAATATCGTAGATCAAATTCAAACTAAACAATTTTAAATTAAGAGCAGCAAAGCATTCTTAATATTTAACTTCGTAAGAGAAGTTATCCTCTTTTTATATCAATTTTTTTTCTTTTTCTTTTAATATTTCAATAATCTAAGCTCACATTTAGAACGGTCCATTTAGCCACAATCACCATGAAGATGGATAAATTTGTCAAACCGGACCTGGGAGACCTGTAACCCTGTTGCTTTAGAAAGTGCGCTTTTCCCTCTAATAAAATTTAAGAATCTGGGTGAACTCCAAAAATAAAAAATTAAGATTAATCTCCAGCCCTAATGGTGATATGTCCCTGAAGATCCACTTCGTAAAAGCGAAATTATTAAAATTAACAACTTTTAGGAGAACCGGTGTTATTTAAGAAATGAAGTCATTATGTAAGATCAGCAGATTATAATTTATTTTTATTTCTATAGGTGGAGACCAGCATTATTAGTCCAGTGCATCTGACGATCAGCAGTGATGTCGATACGAGAAAGGCCTATTCGTTCATGAGTTGTACTTGAGTTCATGACTTAATACAGGGGCTAAGAAATGTATTGTTACGTTTTATTACAAAATCAGTAATAAACGTTGTTAATAAGAGTTCTTTTGGATTGCAAAATTAACCACACAAGTTTCACAGTTTTTATCACTGTACAATTTATTTAACAATGCACTTGGTTAATTATTCTTAATCACTACTCACAGAATGCGCTGGTAGGGTCACTGTTCTTGTTATTACACAGTCCAATAATCCACTCACGGTCACTGAAGTACACAAAAAGACGCCACTGCACTGTCCTTTACTTCGCGAAGTTAACGACACTGCACTGTCCTTTACTTCGCGGCACTGTACTGTCTTAAACACGGCACTAAACTGTTACTTACAGTCACGGCACAACACTGTTCTTCACATAAAAACACTTTACCGCACTGCACTAAGTCGCACTGTAGCACTGAACGCACATATGAGCTCTTGAGAATAAAACTAAAACTGTCGGGCGAATTGCACATGCTTATATATAGGAGCGGTAAAATATCAAAGGATGAGGCAGAGACTCTTACAGAAAGGACTGGTAGGGACTAGGACCGGCGCGACCGTCTAGCGGCACCCTTTGATCTCCGCACTCCCCAAACACGTGAACATCTCTGGCCAATTCTTTCATGCATTTAATTTTCGTAACACTATTATATATTACAATAAAATCGATTACAAATATTACATTTAGAAACTATCAAATGTATCAGCTGTTTCCGGCAACCATGAAGTACCATCCTGGTGGACGGCTGGGTTTCTTATCAGTGGTGACGAAGACGGCTAGAGGATGATGTCCCCCTCCGGCCACGGGCAAAACTTTTTAGTCTAAGATTATGTTCCTGAATAGGCGTCATGGAAAAAGCGGAACATTTATATTTGATAAAGTCTAGTAACTTATGAGGGGTTGTAAACATTTTGGTCTGTTGTCACCTATTGATGCAAAGTAACAAATTTATTTCCTTTTTTGGTTTTTTTCGCTCCTTTTCTGCTATTTGTGATTTTTTCAAAGGATTCTTGGAAAGCTTTGTAATGTGATAACCCCTTAACATGCAATACGTGTGATGACGATTTTATTTAATAAAACTCTTAGCTTCACATTTCCTCGAAAAATACGATAACCCACAAATAAACCAGTTGTGACTGCCTGAAATAGTATATCCAAAACATTAACGGATAACATTTAAGACATTTTCTTAAAGAAAAAAAAAAATCCTTCACGAAAGGACTGAGTAAACTAAACAGATTTCCTATGTGCTGGCAAAACACACTACTGGCCTCATCGTACCACACATTCTCAGTTTCTATGTAAAAACGCGATGAGAAGGAGCAAGAACGGAAAATCTCAATTGGAGAAGTCATCTCAGAAATTAAAAATTCAATGAAAACCATATTCTGTATTTGACCTTGTAATGAAGTGGTACATGATATAACAGCAGATTATTAATATGATATGAGTAGGATTGGGATTTTACTGACAGCTGAAAACTATAAAATCCAAATATCTTGGTTGATACTCATGACTCAGAAAAAATAAATAGAACCTCGTTATGTACCATCAAATTTACATTAAGATTGCTTCTATAAAATTTTTGGATCCGAAGCATAATAATGGAGATATTAATATTTTTCGAAATTGTCCCCTCTAAACCGGCCTCCCCAGTCTGATTTTAGACGTTAATGAACATGATATTTGATTTCGCGTACAATGCTTATATGTCGAATTTTTTTAACGATCAAACAAAAATTGTGACCACTACAGCTTTAGCTCAATAGCTGACTTCCTTTAAGGGAAATCTGCTAAAACAAAATAGTACTAAATTAATTTTCTTGCAAAAAAGTAAGGTCACTTTAAACGGCGTTGCATTATTTTTAACAGATTTATTTCCGTTAATTGTGTATTAAATTTCGAATGGGACTGATGCATTGTGGATAGCTTTAATGAGTCTAGAAGATACGAACCGCATACGTTTTTTTTTTATAGCTTAGTACAATGATTATAAACAGTTTTCTCACATTATACGCTTCATGAGCTAAAGTACATGATCCCATTAAATCGTAATAATATGCATGGCAAATAAACGAAATATATATGTATAAAAAATAAAATAAAATTTATATGCTTAATGGAAGTATCAGATAATTTTCTATTTGCATGCAAGTCGTACTCGTTTTTCTTGTCGCCAAGGCAGGACATTGTGAAGCGTAAATAATTACAGCCCATTCCACTGTGAGAGGCTTTACATTAAAATGGTCGGGAGATAAATGTAGGCATGAAACGTTTAGATATCAATTCCCTTATCAGCGGCATTAGCAAGTCACATGAGGTGTGTGAATATGAGGGTGGTCTCAGCCCGGAGATTTGGCACCAAATAAGGAACCGCCCCCCCCCCTCAACCCTAAATTCTCGCTGCCAGCCACGAACAGTTAGACATATGTATACAGCTCTTCCTCTGGCCAGATGGTCTGCAACTTAGCACTTGTGTGTTCTGTTTGAGCAGATTTCCCTTCTTCAAATGCCCACCGATCCTGCCTAGGAGATGACGAAAATTAGGTCCATTCAAAACTCTCTCTCTCTCTCTCTCTCTCTCTCTCTCTCTCTCTCTCTCTCTCTCTCTCTCTCTCTCTCTCTCTCTCTCTCTCTCTCTCTCTCTCTCTCTCCCTCTCCCACTCCCTCTCTCTCTCTCTCTCTCTATATATATATATATATTTGTCTGTTATCGCTCTAGCGGTCGCAATCTTTGTTGAATCGTTACCAAACTCGATATTTAGTCGTTTTATGTAAAATGAAAGATCAAGTTCGTTAACGGCTGAAATCGGACCAGGTGGAGGCGGGGTTCAATGGGGGAAAATTTTGAAAACTCGAAATATCTCCGTTACTATACGTCGGATCGGAGAAATGCATAGAATTAATCTTATAGCCAATTTAATTTTCTATAAATATTGTACATGTATTCTCTATCTTGAATATTAACCGAGATATTTGCATTTTTCCCTTTTAAGCCTCAGCGTACCCCCACTTCTATTCCTGTTACATTCAATAACTCGGGTATGTATTAAACCACATCATTCGAGCCTTAAATACCACATATTGTCTTCAAGAGACCTTTATTATACGAGATACAATGTTCGGGTGACCCCCCCCCCCTCCTTAAGTTTTTGGTCTTCTTAAATTTGATTGATTGAGATAAAAATTATTGTGCTTCATCATAAATTACAGTACTGGATGTAGTAAATAGTTTTAATATAACAAATTAATACGTTATATTTAGATATATTTCAGTAATGGTTTTTCTTTCCGGTAAGAAGTTGGCAGAACTGTTTGTTTACGTTTCAGATGCTTTCCGTCGGGAGGTTTCTTATTATCGTTTGTATTTACTCACTTAATATTCACGGTGGTGATGTGTTACCGGCACGCAGATTTATCTATTCTTAAACTTCACGCAGGAAATCTGCTTTGTTTACAAAGCCCCTGAGTGACGGACTTTTTCGTTAAATTCCGCAAATTGAGTTTACTTCAAACTCAACATTCATTCCTCAGTTCTATTTATCTGGTGTCACTCATTTCATGCTATTTACACCCTTATAAATCCCATGTAAACATGTGCAATAATCTAAGATACAAATGTCATTTTGATTATTTATTTAGATGTATCGAAATTTTAGCAATTCACACTTATCCATACTATAATACTAAATTTAGTATAGCCACTTTATTATAAATGAAAAATATGTTAACATGCCTACAGTCGTAGATCACAGGGCACGGTTACATTTTCTTCAGTGGATATTAATGGTACCACATTTTAATTTTAGCAGATTTCCCTTAAGGGAAATCAGCTATTGAGGTCGTACTCATGATGCGAGTTTTGAAAAATTTCTTCAAATGTCCATCGATCCTACCCAAACTCGGAATTTAATCGTTTTATGTAAAAAGGAAGATCAAGTTCGCCAATGGCTGAAATCGGACCAGTGGGAGGGGGGGTTTAGAGGGGGGATTTTCAAAAGTTCGAAATATCTCCGTTATTATGCATCGGATCGAAAAATTGTATAGAACCAATCTTATTACAAATTAAATGTACTATAAATATTGTTATATGCACTTATTCTCTATCTTGAATATTAACCGAGATATTTGCATTTGTAATCTGCGTGTGGTCACCAGTAGGCTGTAGTATGTTCGGACTTTCCGCCGAGAGCTCTGGCGGCCGTTTCCATAACTATCGTCCCTCGTGAGTAGGTTTAGAGGTTAGGTTAACTGTTTTTTAGGGCTAGAAACTACTGGGATATTACGCCCTAAATAATGTTTTAGGTTTAGAGGTTTCTGACTACTACAGTTGTTATTAGGCAGATTTCCCAATTGTAAAACTTTACGTGGGAAATCTGCTTAGTTTACGCAGCCCCTGCGTGACGGACTTTTTTAAGTCTAAGGTTCGGTTTACGTTTTAAATGTAGTTGAAAAGATGTGACTCTTGGAGGTGTTTCATGATTGTAGCGATGTATGGGCTGTTGTCGTGTTGCAGTTCTGATAGGTTAGTGGGTAAGTTCTTGTCAGTTATTAGTCTGCAGTCTTTAAGTAAGTGTTTGATAGTTAGTTGTGTATTGCACAGTGTGCATAATGGTGGTTCAGTCCTAGCCATGAGGTGTCCGTGTGTTATCCGAGAATGATCATGTCTTACGGATTAGAATGCTGTTTGTTAACGTGCACTTTGTGCTACTGAGCCTAATCGGGACGGGTTACCTATAGGCAACCTGCCGGGGTGGGACTAAGGATTTTATTTAATGAGTTCGTCACTTATTAAATTTCTATTGCCCATGTGCGAATCGAACATACGACTCTCGGTTTACCGTGTGAGATCAACATCAACGCTTTAGGTCATATGGATGACCTGAGTCCCCAATTTGCATTGGTGTTACAACTAAACCTTTAATGACTATAGTTCTCTCGATTAGGAAGGCGTGAAAATTGTACGAGTTGGTACAGACGTTCTTGTTTTAATTACGCTAACGAAGTGACCAGGTGTGTACCTTTGTATTTTAGTAGTTCGCCCAGATTGTAAGGTTGGTCCATGTTATGTCGTCTTCTGCAGTCTATAAGTGTTTTATAGTAGTAGTCTATTACAACGGAAACAAGTGGGTGGTTAAGAATTTGCCATATGCGTTAGGCGTGAATGGTCATGTTGCAGTAGAACAAGAACCATCTCTTCTCTTCCCCAGCTTCCATTACTTGATAACCATTCCTATTACCACTACTTGCTTTTTAATTCCCTTAATCTTGAGTCTATTGATAAACATTACAATACTCAATTGTGTATATTCTCGTTTTTAGCAGATTTCCCTTAACGAAAATCAGCTATTGAGGTCGTACTCATAACGGAGTTTTCGAAATTTTTCTTTAAATCTCCATCAATCCTACCTAGTAGATGACAAAAATGAGGTCCGTTCAGAACTGTATATAAATATCTATCTATCTATCTATATATATATATATATATTTGTCTGTTACCGCTCTAGCGGTCACAATTTTAGTTTGTAAACAATGTCTCTTATATAATAAAACGTATTAATTGAAGCCTAAATACCAAATATTGTTTTAATTGAACTTTTACTTTGTGAGATATATGCAAATACGTTCTGTTGAACCCCCTCCTTTTGTTTTTGGATTACTAAAATTTGAAAGATTGAGATATAACTGAATTTGATTCATTACAAATTACAGCATTAGCTTTAGTAAATTGTTTTCAATAAAATGGTTATGTTATATTCAGATATATTTCATTAATTGCTTGTCTTTTTCCTGTTTATTTTCAATTCAGCCGCTTTCCGTTGTAGAGATTATTAATTTCTACTGTACATTTGCTGGGAATTCACGGTAGTGTTACCTGTATGTATATTTGTCTGTCGTAAACCTTTGCGTGGGAAATATGCTTAGTTTACGCAGCCCTTGCGTGACGGACTTTTGCAGTAATGTAGTGCCGTCAGTTAGTGCTGTTTGAGTTAGTCTGTCGCTTACAGTTGTTGCAATTTTCGCCTGTGTGTCAACCATTGCAGCCTGTTATACACATGTGTCTAGGTAACCAAAATATAGTGACTCTTATTTTTCAGTTGTTGTTTATAAACTCTTTGGTCATTAATGATTATATCACAGTGATCATTAGTCATACCCGATCATAATTACTTTCGTAAATGATCAAGGTTTACTTTGAAGTACTAAAAATTTAAGCACATTTCCCACCTACTGTAATGTTATGATTAAGTCATTCCACATCTCATCCACTTATATTCTCATTATAAAGAAGAAGCCCATGTAGACTGGATTTCAAATGAAAAGGATAAATTGTTAAGAATATTTTTTTTTCAGTACGTAAAACTTTGTAAATTTTAAGTTTTAATTTACATACTGATGCTGGCAAATGGTAATCGTTTTTCTGTTATTGCAGGCTACACAGATTTGGCATGTTACCGAAACTTGCTTAGAGGGGAATTAAGATCCCGATGTCTTAATTGTTTTTTAGCCTGATGAAGAATGCATCCGAAAATCATCGTGTGCCCTTGTAACGTTTTTGATTCCCTTGCTCATTTGATTGTGCCTATGTTGAAATAGAACTATCCGTTAACAGGAATTCAGGCAAGAAGTAAGAACGAAATCCCTAACATTAGTTCTTGAGTGGGGGTTACATATGATTCAATATCTTTTTTCCATCGAATGGAGTTAAAACCACTATTTCTAATGCTTTTATTTGTGGTTAATCTCATAAAGGAGGAAACTGGGAACTGTAAGAATTCAGTACTCTGTTTGTCACCTAGTTCGTTTTCGTAAACGTACTTTCGTAAGTAGCTGTTATCGGTTACAGCCATACAAGAAATTATAACTCAGGCTTATCAATATACGCTCGGCTGAAAAATAAAAAAAAAATGTTTAAAGAGAAGCGCCAGTTAGTACAAATATTTAGAGATCCCACGCGCTTGTTAGGAGCACTACGTGGAAATATTTGACGTAAGCACTAGTACAGATAGCGTTTAGAAAGATTATAAGTATTTGCTTATTCCGCCTGCAGAGCGAGCCCTGCGTCATCGACTGCAGTCAAAAGGGTTTGACGTAAAGCGGGAATATGGTGGCGCGGCCAGATGGGATAAACAATCAACTGCATACTAAATGCCCCTCCAAGGCCGTGGCAAATACTTATTACCATATCTAGAGCAGATCCAATCGGAACTAGGTTTCTTTCTAAATTTAGCCCCAGCTCTGAGGGAAGCGGCGGCCAGCAGAAATACCTAGTTGAAGGAAGCTAATAGGTCTTTCTGCCACTAGGCCAATGCCAAAAGAAAGACCCCAAGTCAAGCGGAAATAGTGGATTTCTAACAATGTCATTATAGAGTTCGTGACATAGCTTCACATTTTATCGTACAATTCTTAACAGTTTACACTGAAGGCTACATTTGATATTTTAAATATTATCTAATTTTAAGACGTATAAGGGTTTTTTTACTTTTTGAAATTTTACAATAATGTTTAGATAAAATAACCCACCACCGTTGTTAAGAGACAACAGTATACACACATTTTATCTGGGGGCTCAGGTTTGGCATGTGAGTTAATACGTTGACCTTAATTTCACATGGCAAACCTAGAGTGGCGAGTTCGATTCCCTACTTGGAAATAGGAATTTATTTAGTGACGGAATTCACTAAATAAAAATCATATAAATAAAAATGTATTTATAGATTTAGTTAAGAAATAATTGTATAGAAAATTAGTAAATTAAATACCCTTAGGATACGACAAGAGCGGTATTTACAATATATTAGTTGATATTATTTAAGACATAGAGTAAAACAGGGACTTGTAAACAGCATTATACTACTATAAAGGGCATAATAACCTAGTTGTTGATTGGCCAAATCATATTAATCTAATCATATTTTATTATGCTCAAGCATAGAGTAAGGTATTGTTAATAATTCAATATTTATAGATAAAAAAAAGTATTTATTAACGTTCACTTTGCGCTTCTAAGGCTAATTGGGAAGGATTATCTATAGATTACTAACCTTTTCTAGCCTGGGTGGGACTGAGGGTTTTAATTAACGAGTTCGTCACTAAATTAATTCCTATTTCTCAGCAGAAGTACCATATAAGATTATGAGCAACTCCACTTGGTATACCTAGAGTTGAGACAATTCATTATCAAACTGCTTGAATTAAAATAAAAGTCCGTCACGCAGGGGCTGCGTAAACTAAGCAGATTTCCCACGTGAAGTTTTACAATAGAGAAATCTGCCGAATAACAACTGTAGTAGTAAGAAACCTCTAAACCTAAAACATTATTTAGGGCGTAATAACCCAGTAGTTTCTAGCCCCAAAAAACAGTTAACCTAACCTCTAAACCTATTCACGAGGGACGAAGTTATG
Source organism: Riptortus pedestris (assembly GCA_019009955.1). Lineage (NCBI taxonomy): Eukaryota > Metazoa > Arthropoda > Insecta > Hemiptera > Alydidae > Riptortus > Riptortus pedestris. Next base: position 92,512,327 of record CM032232.1, read on the forward strand.
GAAACGGCCACCAGAGCTCTCGACGGAAAGTCCGAACATAGCCCACTAGTAACCACACGCAGATTAAAAATGCAAATATCTCGGTTAATATTCAAGATAGAGAATAAATGCATATAACAATATTTATAGTAAATTTAATTTGCAACAGGATTGGTTCTATACAATATTTCGATCCGATGAATAATAACGGAGATATTTTGAATTTTCGAAATTCACCCCACTAAACCCCCCCCTCCCATTGGTCTAATTTCGGCGGTTAACGAAGTTGATATTCCTTTTTACATATAACGTTTAAATACCGAGTTTTGTGACGTTTAAACAAAAATTTTGACCGCTAGAGTGTTAACAGACATATATATATATATATATGTCTATATATATATATATATATATATATATATATATATATATATATATAGATATATATATATATATATATATATAGATATATATATATATATATAGTTTTGAACGGACCTCATTTTCGTCATCTCCTGGGTAGGATCGATGGACATTTGAAGAAATTTTTCGAAAATCGCGTCATGAGTACGACCTCAATAGCTGATTTCCCTTAAGGGAAATCTGCTAAAAAGCTATTATAAAAAAATAATCTGCCGCCTTTCTTGTCAATTCAACAAAGAACAATTCCTGCATTTCGCTGCAATTAAAATCAATTCATTTGAAATATCTCCGTTGGAATGCATCGGACCAAAAAATGTCACGGAGCGTACTCTCTAAAATGACTTTAAGGTAAACAAAAAATATCTTATACAAGTCTTGTGTATATTTAATAGGAACGGAGGAATTCGTAATTTTTTTATTCTGTCAACCCTTAATAACTTTCCCCACGGTCAATTTGAATCAAAACGAGCACAACTAGATTTTACAACAATATGAAATTTCGATATTCTAAGGCTCGTTTTGAGCTATGCAAGATGCATACGCACCTACGTCAGACCGAGACTATTCAAATAATTTCAGGGAAAGTCAAACCAGAGAGTTCCGTTAAAATTTGAAAAACCAATGTTTTTGGGACCACAATACTTCTTTATTTTCAAGAATTAATGATATATAAGAAATTATAAATGAAATATTGTAAAGAGGGGCAATACAATAATATTTTCAAATATATATAATAAAATTGAAATAAATGTTAAAAAATATTTAAATTTTAAAATACACTAAAATTTAAACTGAAAGCTAGCTGAAAATTGTTTTTACACGTGAGACAGCTGAGCAAGAGCTCATCACTATTCATTAATATTATTGAAACATATAAATACAGATAGATGGTCATTAATTTTCTGTCAGGCCATTTATAACTCAGCGTTTTCCTCATTGAATAATATATATTGTATTATAGTTTTTGGGAGAATACTACTAAGATTTTACAATAATGATGGTTTCGAGTATTAAATAAATTAATATTTTTTTTGTTTATGTCCACTTTATATTACTATGGCTAATCGGAATGGGTTATCTACAGGTTACCACAATTTTCTAGCCAGGGTGGGACTAAGGATTTTATTTAAAGAATTCCGTCACTAAATAAATTCCTATTACATCTACGAGAATCAAATTCGGCACTCTAGGTTTACCGTATGAGATTAAGACCAACGCCATTACCCTATACGGCTTAACCTGAGCCCTTTTTCCAGTACTATGTATCTAGCCATGAAAAGAAGGATTTGACTGTTTACGAAGACTTTTGATTGGTTCGATTCATCTTGCAATTTAAATCGGTTACTGACATCTTGTGCATTTTATCACTTCCATTGACCTGACGTTGAATGATAGCATTTTTCTGTTGGTCTGCTTCCTTATAAGAAGCTCTCATACTGAACGGAGATGCATCGCAGAATGATTCCATCTGTCTGAATCTGCAGATACTGTCAATGATAGAACTGGAAGATTAACTACTGAATCAAAATAGTCCTTGTTCAATATTTTTCTTCTTTTTTCAGGCGTTATTTGTGAGTTCGTCCTTAACACACTCCACCTAAAGCCTCTTTAGTCTTTTTAGAACCTTTAGAAAATTATTTTTTTCATTTCTTCTTGGGTTGCTTTAGATGCAAACTCATTTCTTTTATTATAGCTCCCCTTTTATTTTATTTAGAATTATTTTGTAATACGATTGATGATTTTACTGTGTAGTCAGCAACTCAAGATCGGTAAGCAGCCCTTCTTAAGTTCTTTATTAAGTGTCTTTCTTCTTACAGTTCATTTTAGCCCTAACTGTAATGTACTATGATGACATCCACGCGACCAAACCTTTTTGGGAACATCCTAATGCTGGAATTAATATATTCACCAATGTGTTTGTAGTCCTTTTTTTCTGAATATTCAAAATTAACTCAGGATTTGGGCTGGCTGGTCCAACATCAACGGAAGGATAACAAGGTCAAATCACCTGCTACTCATAACACTTTTTTTATTAAAAGAATTGAGTACTTTCGCGGCGAATCGTCCCATCTTCAGTTCTCTCTGACATAACAAATATATTAATATACAGTCATGCAAAATAAATAAATAATATAAGCCAAGTAATGTCAACATATAAAAAATGTCCGTCACGCAGGAGCTGCGTAAACTAAGCAGATTTCCCAGGTGAAGTTTTACAACAGAGAAATCTGCCCACTAATAACAGCAGAAGCAACGAATCTCTAACCCAATTCACGAGAGACGAACAGTTACGGAAACGGCCGAACTAGCTTTCGGTGGAAAGTCCCGAATATAGCCGACTTATGCAGACCAAAGAATACAAATGCAAATACCTCGGTTAATATTCAAGATTGGGAATACATGTATTAAACAATATTTATAGTACATTTAATTTTCTACAAGATTAATTCTATACATTATTTCGATCCAACGTATAATAACGGAGATATTAAGAATTTTCGAAATTCTCCCCATCTAAACCCCCCTCCCCCTGGCCCGACTTCAGCTGTTAACGATCTTGATCTGTCTTTTTACATAAAACGATTAAATATCGAGTTTGGAAACACTCAAACAAAAATTACGACCGCTAGAGCGTTAACAGACATATATATATATATATATATATATATATATATATATATAATTTTGAACGGATCTCATTTTTGTCATCTCCTTAGGATTGATGGACAATTAAAGAAATTTTTCGAAAATCGCGTCATGAGTGCGACCTCAATAGCAGATTTCCCTTTAGGGAAATCTGCTAAAAGTTAATACGAGCATATATTTAAACATCGAAGGTAAAACTTATTAAAACCAGAGCTAAAACATGTTCCAACATTGCGAATCTGACACAAACTAAACTAAAATATGGGAAAAATAAATAACTATTATATTAAGTATACACTAGAATGCCCAGGAGGTCGAGAACAATACTGGCCTAGAGCTGGTCCCTATTCGAAATTTACTCTCCCTTCCTGTGAATTTCTGTTTTTTTGCATTAAGTCAAAGGTAGTAAGCTCACATTTTATTATACATGCCTTTTTGAATAACTATTCTATGCGCGAAAATCGAAAAATAAGTTAAACATTTGACTCCAAATGGTATTCCAGAGCTCGGGTTTAAAGAAAGACTAACGTTGTTCAGACGACAGCAAAGCATATAGAACGAACATTTTAGAAACGCCATTGTTAAGTAACTTATTGGATTCTTCTCGACAGTGACATTTTTTTCGAATGTGAAATCTTGAATTCTCCTCAAATTCGTAATTTAATAGTCAGAATTAGTCTCACTTGAGAGTTCTGTTGAGGACGCCACATAACTTTCTTGTTCACCTATTAAATTAAATGTTCAAAATGTTTTGCTGCACTTCATTTTGCATTATTGAAATCGAAAGTGAAATACGACATATCCGCTGCTAAGCTCAAGTTGATAAAATGTTAAAAGGCTTAATTTATAGATCATTTTATTATAAACAAAAATGTTTTATCATAATTGGTAATAACCCTGCAAGGAGGAGAATTTTTTTATTTATTTTTTTGTAAGTTCTCCTCAAAATATTATCTACTACTTGATCAAAAAAAAAAGGAAGGCACACAACTAGATATCTGAACGGTCTTCATAAACTAGCCATTTTTAACTTATGCGAGATACTTAGATGTGTCAAGCCAAAACAAGTGAAAAGGTCCATGAAGGGCCGAAAGGATAAATTCCGTTGAAATTAATAAACGGAAATCTTCCACTATTACATTACTTCCTTCACATCGTACAAGGCTGTAACAATCGCTTATTAAGTGCAACTTGAATAGCTGATTTTCCAAACAGATGTAAAACTGATGATTGAAGTATGTATGAATGTCGCTGCCGAATGAGATGATGAATAGGAAGACAACATTTCTGTGAGTCATTCTTGATCGGTGGTCTTTCGGTGTATGGTTATCATTTAAGGTCATCATCCTTGACGGAGATTTTGTTCACGTTTCCTCTTGCGATTTGTTCCTTAAAAATATGGACTGCGCAGTGTTTCGGAACTGAAGGGAGGGACGCAGTCCTCGTGCGGGAGAGAGGCCCAATATTGAAACGGTCGAAAGTTGATGATACCTGTGCCCCAACCCTTTGGCCACCCCCTGGAGGGGCAGAAGCTTCAATTGGCGCGATAATGAAGTGCCAATGAGCAATTTGGGCGGGAGAGTCGTCCGGACAACAAGAGCTGACTCTCGCGATAGTGGAGTGCCTATCAGTTGTGAGAGAGGGGTGTTGGGGGCGGGCGTGCCTTATCTCCGCCGGACGTGGAAGCAAAAAGTGCCGCTATGCCATCCCCTTACCGGCTGTTTGTTTCAGAGTTCAGTCAACAATCCCTCCGGCCCCACACACCCTCTAACGGCAAAGGAAAGAGATATATATATATTTTTTTTATTCAACAACAAACTCCCCAAGGGGTGTGTAAACAAAAGAAAATTGGAAACAACTGGAGAGTGTCGTAGTTGCTTCTGTCAATTTAATAAATAGCTTTTCCAGGAATAAATTAATCGAAGACAAGGCCCACCCTAAATTTTCCTCATCCCCGAAATGAGAAGAGCACATATTTGTTTATTTACCAAATTCAATTTCAATTTCATTGAATTCATGTAAGCGATGTTAACACTAACACTTTTTGAAGCACTCTACCACATATGACCATATGTGATAATGTCACCAAAGACCATTTCCTCGTGGTTCCAAGTTTATTCTATTACACAACTCAAACTTCAACATGTCCTCATCAAACTTCTCAAAATAAATTCCCAACTGAAACGGCTTCTGAGTTGTAAGAATAATTTATATTTTAATAACTCAAATTTTAGTAGTCCATGAACTAAAGAAGGGGGGGGCGGATGAACAGAACGTATTTGCATAAATCTCACAAAGTAAGGAATGTAAGGTAAGGTTAGAAACGACAGGTAAGGTTAGAAGGAGCTTCCACCTGAGCCGAGTAGTGACGGAAATGGCCGACGTAATCCGAACTATACCCGACCACAGACTTCATAAAAATGCGAATATCTCGGTTAATATTCAAGATGGAGAATACATGTATATAACAATATTCATAGTAAATTTAATTTTCAATGAGATTGGTTCTATACAATTTTTCGATCCGATGCATAAAAACGGAGGTATTTTGAATTTTCGAAAATCCAACCCCTCTAAACCCCCCCCTCTCTCTAGTCAATTAACGAACTTGATCTGTCTTTTTACATAAAACGGTTAAATATCGAGTTTCGTAACGATCAATCAAAAATTGCGACCGCTAGAGCGTTAACAGACCTCATGACGACACCCAGGAGATGACGAAACTGAGGTCCGTTCAAAATTATATATATATATATATATAATTTTGAACGGACCTCATTTTCGTCATCTCCTGGGTAGGATCGATGGACATTTGAAGAAATTTTTCAAAATTCGCGTCATGAGTACTACCTCAATAGCTGATTTCCCTTAAGGGAAATCTGCTAAAAGGATTCACGGTGTTCACCACAAAACATTTTTAGTTCAAAATGGGTAGAAATACTCTGTGCTGAGGACAGCCGGAAGAAATTATTTATACCCAAAGCCATTGCACTACTTGCCCAAAAACAATATGGAAACAGAATAATGACCTCAGTTCTCAAGTCATTAAAGACAGCAAGAAGAAAGGACGAAGAAACTTTAAACCATTGTTTACTCATAATGTCTAGAACATGTTAGTCAACAAACCATAATACATTTACTGAACTCGATACCTGCTTAACGAAGTTAATGAATTATGTTCGCCAATATTCAAAGGCACATTTAGATTTAGAATTATTTGATTAGCAAATTAATTTGTCTCTCACAGTTTTTTATTTTGATACGTGATATGTGCGCGACTCTTTACAACAGACTACAAATATTACTTTCTTTATTATTATTATTTATTAACGTCTACTTTTTGAAACCCCTGCTAATTGGGACGAGTTATCTATAGGTTACCACCCTTTTCTAGCCAGGGTGGGACTAAGGATGTTATTTAAAGAATTTCGTCACTAAATAATTTCCCTTGCCAAGGCAAGAATCGAACTCGCCATTCTTGGTTGACCAGATTAAGGTCAACGCTTTAACTCAGACGGCTAACCTGAGCCCCAATATTACTTTCGAATACATTTTTCAATATTTCAGAATGAATAGTACAAAGAAGTTGCTTAATTACTCATGGTAATTTCTTGTAGTTTGTTCAGAATAAGGAGGTAACTCCATATTTGGCACACTCCTAATCGGTAAAAAATGAAAGTTTCTTGAATAAAATCATATGTGTTCACATGAGCTATTTATTCTCTATGTGGTACATATTACAGTAAAAAAAATCCTGATGGTGGCTGATATCGGGAAAAGTTAATAAAACATTTTACAAGAGAAATATATACACTAAAACCAATTTACCAGGAGGCTAGAGCTGTATATAAACAATAATGGGCTGTTAGAAAGTTGGTAATTTTAAGGTATCCTTGTTGTGAGTTGAACACATTTTTCTATGGCAAAAGTTCTCATTTTCTTACATCACACATCCAGCAAAACCGATCCCACCTTTAGGTAAACACCTGCCTCCATTGAAATTATCGACACGCAAAAGAAAAACCAATAAACAACAGCACCTGATGGCAGCAGCATTGCTACCGTAAACATTATACAAATAAAATCCAGACCTTTTTTTGTAAACCTGCGTAATCGTGTCCTAGAGGGTACAGTCATGTATCCGTCATTTTTTGAGGAGGGATTCAGATTCAAAATGATTCACAATGTCTAGTACATTTTGTTTAGCAGATTTCCCTTAATGGAAATCAGCTATTGAAGTCGTACTCATGTCGCGATTTTCGAAAAATATCTTCAAATGTCCATCGATCCTACCCAGGAGATGACGAAAATGAGGTCTGTTCAAAACTATATATATATATATATATATATATATATATATATAAAACACTCTAGTGGTCGCAATTTTTGTTTAATCGTCACCAAACTCGGTATTTAATCGTTTTATGTAAAAAGGAAGATCAATTCTTTAACAGCTGAAATCCGACCAGCGGGGTTTAGAGTGGGGGATTTTCGAAAATTCGAAATATCTCCGTTACTATTCGTCGGATCGAAAAATTTTATGGAACCAATCCTATTGAAAATTAAATTTACTATAAATATGGTATAAACATTTATTCTCTATCTTGAATACTAACCGAGATACTTGCAATTTTATTAAGTGTAACGGGCGAACTATGGTTCCCACCGAAAGCTAGTTCTGCCATTTCCCTAACTGATCGGCACTCGTATGGAGATTTCTCTATTGTATAAGTTTACGTGGGAAATCTGCTTAGTGTACGCAGCCCCTGCGTGACGGACTATTTTTCTAAGCATTGAGTTTGTTCAGTAATTAATCCCAACTGGTGGTCAGCTGTCGTGCCAGTTTCAGGACATCTTTTCATTGCAGGCAATATAGAGTAATTGTATTTCGACATGATTGTTGTTTACAAATGTATTCTGTTATGTATGCATGAGCGGTGTAAATGTCGCGAAGAATTTGTAATGAACCTCGTGAATCAGAAAAAAAAATTATCTTGAGCTACTACCTAACGTTTCGTACTAGAAGAATTCTCCCTAAATAACTAAACTTTCAAAGTATACATTTTTATAAAATATGTTGGGTGTAATTGGCCCAAGAGGGGTTGTTCATGCGTTGTCCTTTGAGATTCACAATGGGTGTTACTGAGGCATTCATGGTCACCCTCCCCCTCCACCCCTCGTTGGGTTTCTCACAAATCGGAGATCTGGGCACTTAAAGGTTGGATTAATACAGCGATTAGAGGACTAGATCACTGATACAGCCCCCATGGGAGCCCGGAACCAACTCCTGGCCCATTGTTCATTTTTGTGACATTTCTCTCATTTCCGCCCCTACTAACGGACCGTAATACAATACAATCCCCTCTTACAAATAGAATAATGACTTCCAACCGTCGCCCATTGCTCTAGGATTGCAGAAAGCCCGGCCATATGGGCATAAGGACCAGTCAACAGGTTCTAACACAATCAGCTATAAAATTCTGCGCATGCTCGGACGTTGAGAAGATAATGATATAACAAGGGAATGATAATAAAAAAAAATAGTGACTCTTCCAATAAAAAACACTTAAAAACACCATCAGTATTGTATAATATTGAAAAGAAAACTTGACATTTAAAAGGTGGATATGAGATGATTATTGATTAAGTTGTTTTAAGTCAAAAACGCATGAACATACTAGTACTGACATGACATAGGAAATTGTCTTGTCTCTGAAATCAAGAAAGCCTCAGATTCTGATAGAATCCTATGAAAATTGCTGAAGAGATAACGGATGAAATAACTAAATGCTAGCCAAAATTGGAAGAAGAAAATTTTTTTCATAGGAAATTGGAACTCTGCCAATGCACTCTAGTGCAGTTCAGCAATAGTGCATTGGCTGAGATCAGCGCAGTAGTATATCTCTAGGCACATCCAACGCTCTGATGATGGGAATGTAAATTCATGAAAGCGGTAAGCATGAAAACTTGTAGTTTTCAGGGGCAATTTGTTGGGGGTTGATGGAGAAGGGTGAACAGATACAGGTAGAGTCACAGAGAGGTTTTCGCTCAGTACTCTGGACAACAGATCATATTTTTAGACAGATGTTAGAAAAGGCAAACGCGTGTAATGTTGATATGCATCTGATGGTCATCTGTTTATTTGCTTCCGACTCGCATAAGGTCGGAATAAGACTGGATGTTTAAATTACTAGGAGAATTGCACTCCCTGGAGAAAGAATATCATTGACACTGGAAAAGAATACTTGTAAAATTAAACAGGATCAATAAACAGCCTTGTCCTGTAGAAGAGCCCTGTTCATTAGACCTTGGTTTATGTATAGCTGGGAAATGTAGAAAATCTCAGAAGGAGAGCACTGCTGGTAGGTAAAGGCATAGCCTTAAGAAAAATATTTGAAGCAATTAAGGAGCAGAACCATTGGTGCATTAGGAATTATTACGAAGTAATGAAAGTGTTCGGCAAACCAGGTATCAAATGTGCATTTCAAAATGGAAAGATTTCCAGTGATTGGGATGGAAAATAGATCAGCTAAATGATCTTGAGGTGGACTTGCGGAGATTGGGCACCGGGAGTAGGAGAGACAAAACCCTTCTGGAAACAGCCAGGAATGATCGAGAATGCTCGTAGAAGAAGCCTATATTCTTTAAGGACTTTAGTTCACGGTAACTTTAAATCTCCTAATTCGTGGTTTTAAAGGTAGTTTTTGGTAATAAATACCTTTGATCATATAACCAATAGGAACTCCAAGAAGAAATCCCTCAAGAGAACGTCCTTCACAAAGATTTACGCTCAGTGCAATAGTCTTCATTGTTCAAACAATTCCACACTCTCTAAAATGCATTCTTTTCTGCCACGATTGTACCATCTGGGTAGAAGGTCTTATAAATTGGATATCTTCCAACCAAGTTCCTTATTTAAAATCGGCTGCTGACATGTCTCTTCATTCACGCATTGCCAGTTTAGTTCTTTTGCAGCTGATGTATGAAGGGCAGTCATCATTACACGTATGGTACAGGATGTTACCAGTGTAGATCTGGGAAACAGGTATTATTAACAGGAAATATTCCAAACAAGTTCTCTATTTGAGACGTCGAGCAGCATGTTGACAGCACTAAGATGCTAATACATCAATGAAGAGCCAAGTCAGTCCCTGATGAGGGCACTTTAATGCCGAAAAAACTTGTGCTTCAATAAAGAACTAGTTGGGAACACTTCCAATTTATTAGACTCGTTTCCCTAACCATTGTACTATTTTTCACCAAAGGAGAGTTTGCCATTTGTCTTTGGAGGGAAAGCATCTATTTTAAATACAATACTCTAGCATTTCCATAACAAAAGATATTTTAGATCACTCACCAAATAAATTGAGAGCCTTGAGGGCGTATCTTTCGATAGAATACTCAACTGATTTGAAAGTTTAAAGTTCTTCAGAACCCTATGAATGAAGCATCTTAAATACTGTTCAACTAGAAACCTGACTCATATAAAAGATCATATTAGTACTCACATTCAATAAATTATTTTATATACGTAACAGTATATAAACTAGAAGACTTACTACTGTATTTTTATTTTTTTTGCAAACCCGCATTGTAACGACTGGTTACATATTGAACGGGGGATATTCCAAGGGAGAAGTCTATGTTCTATACATATCATGAATTCATGTATAGTGGGAAAGTTAATATTCGTGTGCATATCCGTATGGGCGGAATCGTGAGTAAGTGAAATCGTGCCAGAGCCAGTCCATAAACAGCTGGTATAATTGTACAGTTATTGTAGCTGTATAAGGCATAGAGAGGTGGGCTTTTATATATGTATACATGTACGAAAGCATTTCCTGTTGATAACTTGAGCTATCCCTAATGGCCATATATATATAAGTAATTAGTCGGTGAAGGTAGTACTGGGCTGTCTTGAGGGAAATGTGGGGGAGCGGAGTGCCCCCATGTAAGGCTGAAAGCTTTCCTGAGAACAGCTGTCCACAGCAGCTATGGGAAACGGCCCTGGAAAGTGACTAACCAATTGCAGCCCACATCAGCCGATGGATGCGGGCACGTCACGCGGCTAATTCCTACGGCAGCGGCTTCTTCATCACGGGACAGCGCGCTACGGTAAGGCAGTCCCTGCCCATAGGGGCCCACTGTATGCCCACGCATATGGCACCCGTCATTTTTGTTGCGGGTAATCTATTACACTGACCTAGAGTAAACTGTCTAGCCTTTTATAAACAGGGTCCCACCCATTGTGGGAATGACAGTATCACATTTCTTGTAATGGCTTTATGAACCCCCTCTGCTGGTTTAACAAAAAGATTAAAAAGTCCGTCATGCAGTGGCTGCCTAAGCTAAACTGATTTCACAAGTGCTCTTAAGAAACACAACTGGTCTCGTATATCCTCAATTTCCAAATAAATCCAACGAGTAGAAATGGGCCTTCAATAAAATCGTAATGAATGACGCAATCGCACAACGTATTTGCATGTATTTCATGTAGTAAAATCCGTAGAAAACAAAAGTAGACATTTAAGCTTGGAATAATGTGTTCATGATAAATTCACTAATTATTACAGTGTAATAACTAAAACTGGGGGCTTACTGAAGTCTTCAAAATATTTATTATTATTTATTAACGTCCAGTTTTGGCTACTATGGCAAATTGTGACGGGCTATCTACAGGTTACCACCCTTTTTTAGCCAGGGTGGGACTAAGGATTTTATTTAATGAGTTCGTCTCTAAATAAATTCCTAATGCGCAGGCGGGAATCGAACTCGCCACTCTAGGTTTACCATGTGAGATTAAAGCTCAGATAGCTAACCAGAACCCCAATATTCAAGAAAGAGAAAAGGTGTTTAGAACAGCACTTAAAGAAAATTATAAATAAATATTTTCAACATGATTAGTTATGCATAATTGTTCTATCCGAATCTCACTAAGCTGATGTAATATCGATTAATTTGCTCCATATATCGATTTCAAAACGAAGCACAATCTTACTTATAAAATAAAATTTTATTTTATATTAAATGAGGTATGAATGAAACAAAGGAAGGCAGGTGTCCACATCTGATTTTTTTTAAACGGTATATTTTTAGCTCGCTCAGTGGAGAACTCAAAACGCTCTAGGCCCTTGAGGAGCATTTTCCCGCGGACTCAGTTATAAGTTAATTTCTAGGATCCATACATGATATCCTTAAATGTTGCCTTTGCTGTTGTGGCTGTTGTCAAATTTGAAAATCTATAGCCTAATGAGATTTCTCATTATAGATAGTTAAATTTCTGTCTACGATTATAATAATCATTTTTAGCAAAGGGACTTTTTGGCATGTGAAATAATAGCAGTCTCCCTGCTGAAAGCAGAACAAAAAAGATATGACTGTACTCCCTGAAGCTATATATAGAATATTTCTCGGACGAGAGTATGCATGTATATATATACAATAGTTAGATATCAGGGGAGACCGCAGAGACCACAGTATCCCCGCCCACAATACAACTATCGATATCAGCTCAGAAATATTAGTTGCATCCTGCCGGGCTCGCTCAACCGTATCAAGCAGCGATTAGCTTCCACTTATAGGGCTCTATCCTCAGCAATGATCGGTCAATGGTACTCAGCAAGCAGTCGCAGCAATTATCGAGTTGTACACATCTTACAATCCTTGTAATGATCGGTAAATAGTACCTTGTATTTAATCCTGACAATGATCGGGGAATAGCTCACACCAAGCAATCCTAACAATTATCGGTGACTATTGCACCCGACGCAATCCTAGCAATGATCAGTGAATATTACATTGCATTTAATCATGACAATGATTGGCGAATAGTTCACAGTATGCAATCCTAACAATTATTGATGAATAGTGCACCCGACGCAATCCTAGCAATGATCAGTGAATATTACATTGCATTTAATCCTGACAATGATTGGCAAATAGTTCACAGTATGCAATCCTAACAATTATTGGTGAATATTGCACCCGACGCAATTCTAGCAATGATCAGTGAATATTACATTGCATTTAATCCTGACAATGATCGGGGAATAGCTCACACCATGCAATCCTAACAATTATCGGTGAATATTGCACCCGACGCAATTCTAGCAATGATCAGTGAATATTACATTGCATTTAATCCTGACAATGATTGGCAAATAGTTCACAGTATGCAATCCTAACAACTATCGGCGAATAGTGCGTGGGACGCAATCCTAGCAATGATCAGTGAAGGTTCCATTGCCTTTAATCCTGACAATGATCGGGGAATAGCTCACACCATACAATCCTAACAATTATCGGTGAATAGTGCACCCGACGCAATTCTAGCAATGATCAGTGAATATTACATTGCCTTTAATCCTGACAATGATTGGCAAATAGTTCACAGTATGCAATCCTAACAACTATCGGCGAATAGTGCGCAGGACGATATCCCAGCAATGATCAGTGAAGGTTCCATTGCCTTTAATCCTGACAATGATTGGCAAATAGTTCACAGTATGCAATCCTAACAACTATCGGCGAATAGTGCGCAGGACGATATCCCAGCAATGATCAGTGAAGGTTCCATTGCCTTTAATCCTGACAATGATTGGCAAATAGTTCACAGTATGCAATCCTAACAACTATCGGCGAATAGTGCGCAGGACGATATCCCAGCAATGATCAGTGAAGGTTCCATTGCCTTTAATCCTGACAATGATTGGCAAATAGTTCACAGTATGCAATCCTAACAACTATCGGCGAATAGTGCGCAGGACACAATCCCAGCAATGATCAGTGAATATTACATTGCCTTTAATCCTGACAATGATTAGCAAATAGTTCACAGTATGCAATCCTAACAACTATCGGCGAATAGTGCGCAGGACGCAATCCTAGCAATGATCAGTGAAGGTTGCATTGCCTTTAATCCTGACAATGATCGGTGAATAGTTCTAAGCCTACTGTTCAGAAAAGATATGGAGGAGTCCGTAATTTGCATTGAGCCAAAAACCACCATGGGCCATTTCTAAAATCCCATTTACAGCATAATGAAATCAATATAAACTCCCTCGACATAGGCATCTCAGAATCAACAGACATAAACCATTTCAACCTAAAGGGTAGAGGGAGTTCTAGACAATTATCACTATAAACTGTCTAAGGGCCGGGGAGGTCAGAAACCATCGTCCTGGATCTATAAAAATCTTATGTACCACATGACATCATTGTACTCCTGTTAAATTAAATGTGAAAAACGTCTTTCTGCACTTCATTTAAAGTTATTTTCTGTCCGATGTTTTTGTCAAGAATTGTCATAAATATAATTTATATATGGAACGATCAGCAAATAACGTCCTGGGGATATTTTCTTTATGTCTAATAGGTACGAAAAATTTACATTATGTGGTTTTCTCCAACCGTAACTACCCTCCTCCTTAGTTGATTTCAATTAAAAGATAAGGTTCACAACTAGATATAAGTCCTAAATGTGAAATGCCAACATTCTAATGCTATTCGTCTTTTTCATGCGAGATTCGTACTTCCTTACAGACGACAAGCCGAAACTAGCCAAATTAGATTAAGGGAGGATCAAAACAGATAATACAGTTAATATCCGAAATATTTGTTGATTACAATGCTTCCTTTACTTCTTAGAATAATCATAAGCAATGAAAACAAAAACTACGGATTCGATAAAATAAGAAGGGAATCAAATTATTAACACTAATATTATTGTATATTTAGCGAATGTTATTGTCACGCTCTTAAATTTCAGCCTGTCAAGCAAATCCTACCTACAGGTGCTGGTTCTGGCATCCATGCTTATCACACATGTCAAACTGCATAATTACATGAATAATTTAAGGGTGTCACCAAAAAGCGAAGACTAAAAAAAAACTCTACAGCTAATGGATATGCTGTATCAAAGTGATTATAGACCCAACCTTCCTAGAAATGAAAGTTTCAGGTAAAACTGAGAGTGTTCTATATTACTAATTTGATTTGTCAGCTTGTTAATGAGTTAATTATGAAGCCGGAATATATTTTAATGCAAATAACTGATCCCCTCAACCAACGGTAGTATTTAATTACTTAGGTGGGATTAATATCAACATGTTACCACTTTTATATTTATTTTCATATATTAAAAGTAATCAACATAAAAGGTTTATTTGTGAATAATAGATTTTGGCATATATATATACATACATATATTGGATTTTTTTAGAAAAGACAGTGCCTTAATACATCTTGAAGGTTTTATTTTGACGTAAGTCTCGTGCTTATACGAGTATAACAGGTATTTTGATTTTAACTTTGCATGAAATGCTTATAGCATTAAGACATATACAGTTTGAAGAGATCCCACTTTCATCAACTCCTGGGTAGGATCGATGAATATTTGAAGATATTTTTCAAATATTACACCAGTAGAAAAATCTCAATATCTAATTTCCCTCAAGCCGAATCTGCTAGATGAGGAGATTGAACAAATAGATAAATTCATGTTTATTAATAATAAAGTTTTTGGACTTCAATACATATTCTAAACACAATATGTTTATACATGTTTTCTTAAACTAAAATATTAAATGAGTTATTAGGGCTTTTAAGTTTTCAGTCTTCTGAACACCCCGATTTCTCATCATCTGGTTTACACCTTGGGTAACTGAGCCACTTTATATCTTATATTGAGCTACTATTTCGATTCATGTTTGCCCAAGCTTCTTATGGGTGTAATAGAAAATAGATGGTTAGTTGAAGTCAACACATCATATACCAGCTCATGGAAAACCTACGCAACCCCTGCTTGACAAACTTTTTGTAAAGTTTAGCACAGTTTTTCATGCTTATTCAAAACTTAGATATAATTTAATTCTTACCTTGCTGCATTTCTTTTCATTATCATGCCCATTAACTTCTTAGAAGGTATCTTTTGATCAGTATATCGAATGACACTGAGGAAAGCATATTAAGAATGAATTCCTACAATATTACTTAGGCAATTCTATCATGTTCCAACCCACTGTACTAACCGACTTTCATATGTCCTAGATGTTGTCAGTGGCAACGAAGGGAGGGCAGTAAGATCAGGGCAGTAAAATTACAAAATTTCTCATTTTTTCTATTAATTGCATTTTATAGGTCGCAGGTATAATTATCTAGGATGATTTGTATTAAGCCATAGGCCCCTAAGAAAAACCTTTCGGATGTCCAAAACCATAGCAATGCCATAATAATTATAATTCGGGTATTATTATTTAATACATACATATAAATAACATACATTATTATTATATTGCAGGATTCCATTATGGGAGATACAGATGACCTGAGATCAACAGCTTGTCCAGGACGAGGGAAATCTGCTTACATAACTCAGCCCCCTGCGAGAGGCCTATTTACTAACTGTCTGTACACAAACTGGCTTAACTTACGCATAATTAATGAAACATTGGAAGCAGTATAATGACTCAGATTTGAAACAAAATATAATTTATTTCTTATGTTCTGAAGATCAATCAGTAATTACCCAGCTCCTTCAGCATTTGGAGTAAACCACTTCGCCCTTCGTAACATAAGTAAAGAAAAAGAGGCTCAATGAAATTATTAGGTAAGTTAACATAAAAACCTCTTTTACCATTCCATGATCATATAGGAGCCACCAGGAACTCAGATAAGATCACGCGGCGCCTCCTTTCAAAAGACCCGATTTCTAACGAGTAATTTTAAAACAAGTACGAGTAAATGGTGCTTATTATCGGGTTTGGGGTGAGTTTTTGCCGAGGCGGGCACATGAATGAGGGAGCCCCAGTCACTACCTGGGCCCGGCCCATAAAGCCTAACTGGCTCTCACAATTTCCTCAAGAACCGTTTCGGGGTAGTCTTTCAGACGAAATTTATGGGATAGCAATTTCAAAAGGGGCGCGCCCAATTTAAGAATTGTGGGTCACATGTCCTCTAATAGTGGGTTCCGCTCTTTTAGACTATTTGCTTTGCATAATTTCCCGCCAAATAACATTTATTATAGCAATTTATTTGTGAATAATGAAGAGTTGCCATTATTTTTGACTAAGAGATAAGGATCAAATGAAACTTACAGGGGAGAAAGAATTTTAATTACTACTAATTACAGATGCTCTAAGACTCAAAAATTCAACATCTGAATATTTTGATGGTCCCCTATTTACATAAATAAAAAAAGAAATGGAGGTATAATACATGTCGCAGTTTCATACCTCTTTTTGTACTGCTGCATACCAATTAATTAGTTCAACTTTAAATTATGAGCCGAAATTTGTGAAATAATGTTATAAACTACATGCTCGCTGATTATTACAAATCAGTTTAATAAAATAATATCATATAACATTAAAAATGTTAATACCTGAGCTCATTTGTCCCCCAAATACTCGTATATACGCTTACTCAGTGCCGATTCCATTTTGTGACATGTTAATCATCGAGACAATATCCAGGACTATGTAGACTAAGGATTGAAAAGAAAAAAAAAGACTAATACCCTTCGGTTAACAACACATACACTTAAATAAAGAATTTATCTATTTTATTAAGTTTTTACCTCTTAAAAATATTTTAAGGAATTTATTTAGTCACTGAATTCATTAAATAATATTCTTAGTCCTACACTTGGTAGAAAAGGGTGGTAACCTGTAGATAACCCATCCCAATTAGCCTTAGTTGCAAAAAAGTGGATGTTAATAAATAATTTAATTTTAAAAATATTTAAATGAATGCACAAATTTATATAAACTTTTTACATCTATTATTTTTTATTATTTACTTCCACTTTATGCTACTAGGGCTAATCGGGGCTCCGATTAGCCCTAGTAGCATAAAGTGGATTTTTACATCTTATTTTGTATTAAATATTCCAATGGCATTTCTAGGATTTTTTACATACTCGTATACTTCCTTGAAATATGTTTTGTTATTCATTTACTATTCCTTAATCCATCGATATAATAGCCCCAAACATATATCTGTGTGCGTGACTTCTTGAAGAAATGAAGGGAAGTTATATTTACACACATAGCGTAAATTAAAACAAAATAAATCGTTGAGCCAACTCCTCACGAAGGACCAAGATCTTCCACATATCTTTAATTATCTCTGGTCTAGTACTCTGGGTATCTAGAGTGCAATATGTGTGCACGTGCGTGTGTTTGGCAATCAGTATCTTGTATTATGGTAAATAGCCAAATCTATTTGTCATGTCCGAGAGTTGCAACAGTATGCTTATTGCATGCATTTAAATGATCTGCCCGATAATGTTTATAAGTCAACTCAATAATGAGTATCTTAACAGTTCTTGGGGATATTTTAAATGTTATTTATAGTATTTTCCCACAATTCCGGTTATTTACTAAGTGTGTGATAATTGATTTGTACGCTTCCTTTGGGCCATTATCAAGGGGCCCTAGTATACTACACCAACACGACACAAAAACTGTTCTGTTGGGTATTAAATACAACACTAATTTAAATTATTGTCTTAATCCTTACACCTATTAAATCCATAAATAGTTTCAGAATAATCTATATGTCATTGTATAAATTATGAGAAACATAAGAAGCCGATACGATGCGGAGCTTGGTAAACTTGGTGTCTAAGAGAAGCAGTTTTGAAGCTTATTGGTTCAAATAAAAACAATAAAATAACATTCCGGCAATGCAAAAATAAACTAAAAGTCCGTCACGCAGGGGCTGCGTAAACTAAGCAGATTTCCCCACGTGAAGTTTTACAATAGAGAAATCTGCCCAATAACAAGTGTAGTAAGTAGTAAGGGATCACTAAACTTATACACGGGGGACGAATAGTTACGAAAACGGCCGCCAGAGCTCTCTTCCGAAAGTACCAAACAGCTCACTACTGCTGACCAATGCAGAATACAAATGAAAATATCTCGGTTAATATTCAAGATACAGAATAAATGTATAGAACAATATTTATAGTAAATTTAATTTGCAATAAGATTGATTCTATACAATTTTTCGATCCAACGCATAATAACGGAGATATTTTGAATTTTCCGAAAACCCCTCCTCTTAACCCCCCCTCCCACTGGTCCGATTTCAGCCATTAACGAACTTGATCTTCCTTTTTACATAAAACGATTAAATTCCGAGTTTGGTAACGATCAAACAAAAATTGCGACTGCTAGAGCGTTAACAGACAAATATATATATATATATATATATATATATATATATATATATATATATATATATAGGTATATATATATATATAAAATTTTGAACGGACCTCATTTTCGTCATCTCCTGGGTAGGATCGATGGACATTTGAAGAAATTTTTCGAAACTCGCGTCATGAGTACGACCTCAACAGCTGATTTCCCTTAAGGGAAATCTGCTTAAATGTTACTAAAAATTCTTGGACGGTTGTCAATTATTATAAATTACAACTAATCTTAGGTCACCATTACTCATTTAAGTTTCCAAATATTCACACTTTCTTACATCGACGAATTTCAATAATCTCTAAAAGTAGTCCTTTTTTCAGTTTTTCATCTCAGTATATAATTCGCGGTTTGCTAATTTTAATTTGTTAATTAAAACACCCTTGATTTTTAAAACACCCTTGAAGTTTTATTTGGCCGTTTTAGCAGATTTCCCTTAAGGGAAGTCAGCTATTGAGGTCGTACTCATGACACGATTTTCGATAACTTTCTTGTCCATCGATCCTACCCAGGTGATGACGAAAATGAGGTCCGTTAGCGCTATAATTTAATTGTTAGCGCTCTAGTGGTCGAACTTTTTAGCGCAATCGTTACCAAACTCGATATTTAAACCTTTTATATAAAAAGACAAATCAATTGGGGGGTTAGAGGGGAGGGGATTTAATAGTTTTAAAACTCTTGCTGTGATGAATGCGACATTATATTTAATTGTAATTTAAAAATCAACTTTGATATTCTACACCTTAATAATTAACTTAGTCTCCAAATCCAAAAAGTGTCTGTTAGATTTTGTTTGTATACTTTATTACTATTTATAAGAATCTACTTTGTGCTACTAAAGTTAATTAGGGCGAGTTATCTATGTTGCCACCCTACCCAGGGCGAAACTAAGGATTTGATTTAATGAGTAGGTCAGTAAATAAATTCGTGTTGCCCATGTGAGAATGGAACTCACAACTCTATATTTACCAAGTGTGATTTATACCAACGCCTTATTTCCTCACACGGCCGAACTGTCGGAAATATTTTCACTAATAATGCCAGAAATAAGTCTGTTTGTGCTGACACGCAAAATTAAAGAGTATTTAATGCTGAATGAAATGGCATTTGTTGTACTGTTTTAGCATAACCCTTTGCAAATAAAAACAAGTCTACAAGCCCTTTAATTGGTGTGCTCTGCAAAACAAAAAAGTCTACCTAAAGCAAACAAGGTTAAATATGTAACATAATCGTTTTAGCAGGTTTTAAGGTCGCACTCATGGCGCAATTTTTAAAACATTTCTACTAATGTCCAACGATCCTACCTAGGGGATGACGAAAATGAGGCCACTTCATAATTGTATATATATATATATATATATATATATATATATATATATATATATATATATATATTTGTCTGTTATCGCTTGAGGTGTCGCAATGATTGTTTGATTTTCACCAAATCCGAGATATTTTATGTAAAACTCAAGATCAAATTCTTTAATGGCTGAAATCGGAGCTGTGGGAGGGGGTGGGGTTTAGAAGGGGGAATTTCGGATTTTCAAAATATCTCCGTTATAATACGTCAGATTGACAAATTTTATAATGCCAATCTTATTGAAAATTAAATGTACTTTTAATAACGTTATATACATTTATTCTCTATCTTAAGCGTTGACCAGAATATTTGCATTTTTTATTTTTCTGCCTTGAGCTAACTTCCACTACTACTCACGTCATTCTGATTCATTATAAATTACAGTACTAGATAAAGAAAATAGTTTTTAATAAAATTAATCTTTTATATTCAGATATATTTCAGTAATTGTTTTTCTTTCCGGTGAAGAATATTTCTATCTATCTGTTCAGCTCAAAGACGTTGGCTGACCAGAAGCAGTCAGAAGGTGTCCGTTAGGAGGTTATTAAAATTGACTTAATCATTTCTCATTATTACTTGTATTTATTTACTATGGTGTTGTGTTACTATTGTGTATATTTCTCTATTGTAATACCACGTGAGAAATCTGCTTAGTTTACGCAGCCACTGCGTGACTGACTTTTTCAATTTTACAGGATCATCGCCAAAAAACAGTTGAAAAATTAGAAGGTTTTTGAAGTATTATTTGCTATTATAATTTTAACGGTTTATAAATACTCTTTGAACAATTGGTGTGAACAATCCATATCGTAGATACACATCCTAGAGCAGGCTAGGTTAGAAGAATGACATTGGCACACAGATGTCGCAGACACAATAAATGGGAGAGGAAACAGTACTATGACACCATTAGTTGAAAAGACACGGAGGGTGATATATCAAGGCTGTAGCCCATGGATCAAAGAACACCTTTCCCATGAACCCATGAGGCAAGGTGTGCTCTGCTTTTTAATTTGGACCCTATTATCCTCTCCCTCCGTATTGTGACTGCCCTCATTATTTTGGTACCATTTCCACAGCCCAGGGAATTTCACCACAATACCTCCAAATTAGGTACTTATGGATTTTATTGCTTTTAGCTCAGAATACGTTGGTTATCCTATTTAAAAATTAAAGAAGTTTAAAATTGACAAGTAAGGGATATTTATTTATAAACATATCAGCAAAAGTATCATTTTAATTCATATTAATTATTCTTCAGCTAGACTCACCATGTATTTTTCCATCACCAATCTATTAATGAAATATAGGAAACACCAATTAGGGGAAATGTGAAACAAGAAATGTACACACATATATATGGGCACAGACTACATTATCAGTATTTATTAAATATTTTTTATGAGACATATACTCGGATTGATCTAAGTGATTTTTCGTGATACTCTGTCATTTAGTCGAAGAGATAAGATGCCCCAGTGAAGCAAAAATTCTTTAGTCTTGCCCAATAACTTCAAATTCAATGTTTTGGCCACAGAATGGTTTGGAAACGATGAAGTACCACTTAACCTTGCATCAATTATGATCAATTTTATTTTAATAATTTTATTAGCAATAATTTTATCGATACTTTTGTAGTAATGAAAGATGTGACTTCATCGGTCTTATTGGACCATCCTGACGTTTAATGATTGATTTTTGTAGAGAGAAAATCTTTGGTTTGGCCAGAACATGTCATACTAAATAAGTCACCTGTCTGTATACAAAGCTTTACACGTTCTACTATATCTTTTTGGGAAGCCCATCCACAACCTCTTAGTCGTGTGAAGTATGTACACGCACACGCACACACACAAACAGTTATTTTACTAATATCTTTTCCCAATACCTAAAAATTATTGTATAGAGATAGTTTCTTTACTTACTAAATGATTCTAACTACTGCTTGTGAAATGTCTTGTAGGGCCAATTTTATGTTTTTAGGAATACTTAAATTCTTCGAACATTGTTTGCTCAGATTGAAATTTCTCTATAAGATGGAGTGTTGTGAGTGGAACATGGCATATTTCGCACTGTTTTGGGGGACCTTCAGTTTTAAGTGTATGTGCATGAAGTTTGTTTAGCCTATACGCATCCTGATAGTCACTACCTTTTATTTTCGAATTCTTCTCAATATCCTTCACTGTGTACTTAAGTAAGATTTTACTTACACTTAGGTGTATATATTCCATTATCTTAACTATTTACTTTAACACATTAAAAAACATGATTATGCTATGTTAGTGAATTTCTTTGTCTTTATACTGTCTGTTATACATATTAGTATTATTCATTATCAAATTAACACATTTGAAGAAACATTATTTAAATATTATTGAGTCCATAAGTGAAACTCAAATGAAAAAAAAACTACTAACTGTTTAATGGAGATACCATTTTTGTTCAAAACCTGAGATATCTTGTGTTAGTAGTTTTTGGTTTTATTCTTTGTGTCAATTATATTATTATTTTATATTTTTATGTTTTAAGTATGTTTTTGTTTATTATACAAACTATTATTTTAGTTCATTATTGTTGTCTACTATTTCAGCCAATGACTCAACTTGAGTAGAGGCTTATGAAATATATATTTAAAAAATAAGAATTAACTTTCAGAGGAATCATTCGAGATTTCAACTGAATTTTTACATTCAAATGTTTCTCCTTCTTCATTCGAGGATTCTGGTGCCCAGACGAACCTAATTTCTTCCCACTTTACAGATTATATGACAGAAAACCGATAAGAATAAACATTTGAATTATATATTTCTCAACTTGTTAGAAAATGTATAGAATAATATACTTTTTTAAACTTTTATGTAAGTAGAATATTTAATATTATCCATGAACCGCCATGTTACTTTTGGTTTGTCTGTGCCCTCAAAGCGCCCATAATTAGGAGTCGACTGAACACGAAATAATAACTGGTAATAAAATGATGGTATAAATCATTTGGATTTTTAATTATATTGACATTCCGCCTAATAATCTGTGACGTGAGTATTTAAATACCTTTTTTTCACTCCAATTACTATCTTTAATTTGCGACCACTAAATAATATAGTCTGAATATTGATAATATAAGTCTAGCAATAGTTTGTAGGGAGTATTGACAATAATATTAAAAGTACATTAATATTTAGTGCTTCTGGTTATTTATAGAAGGTGGTGATCATTCTTTCTAAAACGAGCATGCATTTCCCAACATTATAACCACCCGTAAGTTGCATTAGAGAAATAAAAACAAGTAAACACAATTCCGAAATAACAAATACTGCCCATAAAGGCTGTTTCAGAAATTGCGCACATATTGTATCTTCAACAATTGATCTGCCACGGGCCAAGTGCCAAATAATAATGGGCTCATTAGGTTTAATTATCAGTTTTGAGAATAACCTAATAATGTCTGATTTGTTCCAGGAGAGCCAATATAGAAGGGAATTCCCCTTTGTCAATGGTCCCACAATTCATAAGCTGCGATATCAGCTTCTGAATAAAGCCGGCTTTTCTTCGCTGTATATTTAATATCGGCTCAAAGCCTTTTCACAGCTCTGCTGCCATCACTAGTGCCGCTATATATCAGAGAGGAGCTGCTTCTAGTAAGTTTTAAGTCTTAATTGTTTGGTAAATCTTCTTGCAATAAGATACTTGTTCAAAAGACGTTTGTCAAACTGACTTTTATCAAAAGAACTGTGTCAAATGAACTTCGCTTCGCAGCCGTTTCCGAAGAGTGTTTGGAAATGCACTATAACTTTTCCGTTTACTCAACTTTGTCCTAGGCCAACGCTTGGAGCGAAAAGCTCATGTTTAGCACACGCCTAGCTGAGCATATCCGAATGATTGAAACGAAGTAACCGTAACGTATCATTCAAGTGGATTCCAAAACTAAACTTTACACAGTTATACACCAATTGACTTGTTACGGTTGATGAGGCTTTGGTTTCTCGTTTTCGTACTTACGATAACTCATCAGCAACGCGAAGAAGTGTTGGAACGACTGGAATTAAAGCAAACTGCCTTGTTCTAAAGATACTTTTCAAAAGGCTTTTGTCTGAAGACGTTTGTCAAACTGACTTTTGTCAAAAGAACTTGGCTTCACAGCTGGTTCCGAAGAGGGCTTGGAAATACAGTATAACTTTTCCGTTTGTTCAGCTTTGTCCTAGGCTAACGCTTGGAGCGAAAAGCTCACGTTTAGCCCACGCCTAGCTGAAGAGATTCGTCTCCAGTCCGTCTGACAAACGTCTTTAGACAAAGGTCTTTTGAACAAGTATCTTTAAAACATGGTAGTTTGCCTTAATTCCAATCGTTCCAATGCTTCTTCGCGTTGCTGATGAGTTATTGTAAGTACGAAAACGAGAAACCAAAGTCCCACAAAGCGAAACTGGTCAATCGGTGTATAATCGTGTAAAGTTAAGTTTTGGAATCCCACTTTCACTGATGATACGCTACGGCTACTTCGTTTCGATCTTTCGGATCTGTTCAGCTAGGCGTGTGCTAAACGTGAGCTTAGCATTACCCTAGGACAATGTCGAGTAAATGGAAAAGCTATAGTGTACTTCTTGCAGTACTTGATGATTTTCATATTTTCTCTTCTGGTTGCTGGAAGAAATGGAAAGGATGAAATTCAAACATTTATACTTTGATCTCATGATGTACTGTGTTTGGAAGGAAATACGAAAAAAAGATGCATGCAACAATAAAATTTCTTGGAATGGTGTTGATACAGCTTAGAAAGCTGAAGCCATTGTTTAGATAAACCATCTGCGATTACCGAAAGAATCCAGAGGTCGGCCATAAATCGTGGAGCGCGAAATGCTTGGAGAATGCTGTAAGAAGATGCGGAGGGCCCAAGTAGCGCAAGATAATGGAGGCGAGCGGTCACGTGACAGATTTACAGGCCTCTATCCCATTGTCACGTGATATATGTGACACGGAGGGAGAGGGTCCGCAGTCTGAAGGTGAATGGGCAAGCGATTTATTGCTACTTCTTTCAATTATAGCAAATTATAATGAGCCGAAACCACCGCGTGAGAGTGCTTCTCACCGAGATGGAGATTTGGAATTTAACATCGTCCCGGGAGAAGATCGCGCACAGATCATGGGCTAATGGATCTGGAATCATGTTTTCGTATGTCTCAATATTTTTCAACATTAAGATCGAAACGCTAACAATTTCTGAAGCGACACTGGATTCTGGGCAAAAGCTCTTTTCATTTTGTAGCACCCACCCACGCCGATGATGTGTTTGATGTCGTCAAAGCATGATCTGTGAAATAATCCAAGTGGTTCTCCTTTCCTCATTCCTTACCCAAAGGCAAGCGACTATTAGCACTTCAACTTAGGCTTACCTCATTAGCAACTTCTAAGTTCGATTTCTTCAAAGCCCTCCTAGCTCTGATGATGCCCCACGAAATCCCCACACAGTCCCATTACACATAAATAGATCATTTTCTCTTTTGTCCAAGACTCAAATATTCACTCACATTCAAGAAATGAATACTTAAGGAATATATTTTTACTATATGTTCTTATTCTGTTAGTTTGAGTTCTCCTATCATATAGGATGATATTTACACTGGAACAAACTTGCCTTCCAATTATATCAAGTGTTTTCTAGAATTTGTTACATGTTTTTTCTGCATTCATTTTCAATAATAATTATTCATTCCTGGGTCATTACATTGAAAAATAAATTAATTTTTGTATAGGGTCGAAAATTGTCCCTTGATTTTGTGTTAATTGGCAAACAAATGTAAAATTAAAAGGTAATTATTTTCAGTAAAGACATTGCTTCACTTCTCAGCACTTTTTATTAAGTAATAGACCGTTTTGTATAAAAAAAAAAAGAAAATGGAGTCTAAGTGAACTGATTGTATATGGCTGTTTCAATTGTTTCCTTGTAAAAGTCAACTAGTTTTAAGGGAAATCAGCTATTGAGGTCGTACTCATGACACGAGTTTTGAAAATTTTCCTTAAATGTCCATCGATCCTAACCAGGAGATGACGAAAATGAGGTCCGTTCAAAATTATATATATATATATATATATATATATATATATATATATATATATATATATATATATATATATATATATATTTGTCTGTTAACGCTCTAGCGGTCGCAATTTTTGTTTGATCGTTATCAAACTTCATATTTAAGCGTTTTACGTAAAAAGAAAGATCAAGTTCGTTAATGGCTGAAATCGGACTAGTGGAAGGGGGGGGGTTTAGAGGAGGGATTTTTGAAAATTCGAAATATCTCCGTTATTATGCGTGGAATCGAAATATTGTATAGAATCAATCTTATTGCAAATTAAATTTACCATAAATATTGTTCTATACATTTATTCCTGTATCTTGAATATTAACCGAGATATTTGCATTTGTATGCATGCGTGTGGTCGGGAGGAGTCGGCCATGTTCCCGAACATTGAATCCCGCTCTCCGCCGAGAGCTAGTGCGGGCCGTTTCGGTAACTATTCGTTCCTCGTGAATAGGTTTAGATATTCCTTAATACTACTATTGTTATTAGGCGGATTTCTCTATTGTAAAACTTCACGTGGGAAATCTGCTTAGTTTACGCAGCCCCTGCGTGACGGACTTTTTCATTTATAGGCAGAAAGATACAGTTTTATGTAGCTTATACTCAGTCGTAGTGGGTTATTAAGATTTAAAAAATATGACAAGAAAAAATGAATAAATCATGTACAGTGATAAAATGCAGTTAATGGCAGAGCGGTTAAACGTGAAATATGCACACTTTCTGGGTAGTTTGGTCTGATTTTAAATTTTAATGTATTCAATTATTTAAGAGCGTTCGTTCAACAAAAATCTCTACTTGCCAAACGTGTAACAAATATTTAATTTAAAGCCAGTTTTGTGGTATATACCTAATTGACAAATTATAGTTCGTTACCAAGTCGAAAATAGATTTCAGTTCCACTTCGATTAAGGATTTTTTTTTATTGTTTAAAGGTGTAACAACGAAGTGCTACCCATAATAACCCATTCCAAGCGGTTTCCAAGCTACTCCAGCTCAAGTTCCAAGTCCTCCTGGTGAACATAATGCATTTTCTTTGGAAGTTTGTAGGGCCCCGTCCTGGGAATTGTTTCTAAATTGCACATTTCGTACCACGCACACATGGAAGTCCACTCAAGCTGTTCTCTCAATGGCCAAATACCTTTCTGGAGGCTTTTATAATAATCATTATCATCCGACAACCAAACTGAACTTCAAGAAACACAGGCATTGACTTGATAAGTAATTGTGGTGATAAGTGTATATTAATGTTTTAGGAGATTAGATAGTAGACGCAGTAGCTTGATGGTGATATCGTCATTTATGTAAGTTGAGGTGTGCTGAAGACGGAGTCTATTGCCGGAAGGGAATTCGTTCCGGGTGTTTTTCCCCAGCAGCCCCCCGAATTAGCCGGGCGAACTTACCGCTCTCCAACCAGACGGAGTCATCCAGCCAAATTCCAGCTCCAGACTTTCTCGCTCATCCGTTTCGCTTTCCCTTCGGGGAAGGAAACAAATAAAAAAAAAAAAAGAAGCCAAACGATGTCTGCTTTCTCACTCTCTTCCAGTCATCTGGCTAAAGTCTGATTTTTGGCAAGTTCACTCTGACTTTTCAATTGATTGTCGTATACATTCGTTCACTCCACCTAGAAAATGCACTGGAAAAAGACCGGTAACTATATTTTAAATCTGAATTTGATTCTGGTAATTAACGTTTTATCAGATTTTGAAGAAGGCAAATAAACGGGTGGAATGCAGTTTAACCCAACCCTTGTTGGAAAATCGGGTGATCACGTGATAATTACTTTTTTTTTTCTCTTTGCTTTTTTTAACTCAATTTTAAACAACAACACGTAATCCGACGATTTCATGATGTCCGCAACGTTTACAAACGTTACTTCGGCGGATTTTCAGCTTTGCGGCATCAAGGGTGGGGTTAAACTGCATTTTCACCCAAATAAGCAAATAAATGTGTGCATAATAAAATATGTAAAAACGTTAGCTTCTATCTAATTATTTGTCAAATAAAAAATTACTCCACATTCAATCTTCTCGATGAAGTTACTTTCTCCAGTTATGTTTTTACTTACATTCTCACTATGAGAAAAATTGAGAATTGAAAATGAGATGAACACATCTATAGTTTATTAATCAGAGTAAAAGATCAATTTAATTTTACTTAATAAAGCTCTAACAATATATTATCTTTGGCTATGAAGCAAACTTCCATCAGCCGTTGGTTATAAGTATTTTTGAAGAGTATATTAACCAGCTTTATGAAGATCATCGTAAACTTTAAAACATTGAAATATTTTTACTAATACAAAATACTCTGGCTTAAGTGCTAAAGAACGACCGACATCTTGCAATACGGCATCTTGTAAGGATACAAGAGATCATTTACTGGCATTCTCAACCGATGTGCATGATATTTTAGGTTAAGAAGCTCTTAAACTGCCTTAAGATGATGAGAGGGAGCCGCAAGGACGAATAGGAGTCCTTGTTGTACGAGCTGACTGCAATACAACTAAGCTATGTTAATAATTAATAGCTTGAAGGGAAATAATTTGGGAGGCACTATACAAAGAAAATGTGTTAACACTAGGAAATTGACAAAAGTTCCATTGAAAATTCATGTTCTCGGAAGTTAAAAATTGTAATCCGTATTAAGCGGAGCCTTTGGGTCTCGATTATGAAAATGAAGAAAGCCTTTCTATTCCCAAGAAATATGCATCAGTTTTAAGGATTTTCGATTGCCCTCATTCTTCAAATGTTGAATTTCTATGTTTAAATACTTGTGAGAAGCAGAAGTTGAGACTAAAGCACGAAAAATGGTCAGTTATTTTTACATTGCGCTTGCTTTTCGATGTAGATGGCTGATTTTTGTGCTAATTTACACGGTTATTTTCAGGAATAATTTTTAATTAGAGACGATGAAAAAAAAAAACGGAAGAAATTTCTTGAGTGACATTTTTTTGTTGAGAAACATTTTGAGTTTTGCTTCTTTAGGCTGCCAAATATCAGGTCCTACGATTTATTACGGAATGACAGAACTTTCTAACGCGACAGCTGTTTTCTGTTCCAAGCCTCAAATTCTACCTGACGAGTGGCGATAGAAGGCTTGGGAAGACTATCAGAATCGTCGGAAGTTGACGGAAGAACTAGGTCGACGGTTTGGAGGTGCCTCCATCTTCTTCTACCTGACTGATGTATAACGACCCTTCCCCTTTTTATCCCACTCTTCCCGGGGGGATTTTTTTTCCCCGCTGCCTTTTTTTCTATCTGCTCCTTGGATTTTTTTTGCCGTTCGCTCCACGACCCCTCCAAAACCGGCCTCGCTCCCCTGCTCCCCTCCTAGCGCCGCGATTCAAATTCGGCAACCCAAACTAGTGGGGGCCGAACCCTCCTTAACAAATCTATTTTCAAAAGGCCTCTGGATAGGGCTCATTAAGGGAGACGCAGACTCAATGAATTTAAAATAAACAAGGGCCCAGTAAAAGTCCGTTCACCAGTTGGAAGAGACGTCCCCTCAACCTTCTCGACTATTGTTGGGGAGCTTTAGTACCGTCTGCTACGTAGGCCCCGATCAACAGGTGGCGGATTAGCCTCATTATATACTCGCCAAAGAGAGTCTGGGATTTTTATCGCTCCAAAGAGGATTTATTTCCAAGCCCCAGTCGTAAATCGTGTTCTCATTCACTTTTTATCTAATATTAATCCAACACATGTGTATATAATAACTCTTATCACCGCGGGAGATCGTAATTGATTTCCACGATTCTCAAACCTTGTTCAGCAAACACCTCAGTTCTAAAGTGGAACGAATCTTATTGTATATATCTCCAGAGACTGAAAATATACTTGGTCTACATATCATGGACTACTCCGAAACGTCTGAATTATTGTAACTAAAAATAACTTCATTCAAATTCTTAAAACGATAATAACTGAAGGCTTGTTTATGCCGGGATAAACTCGGTCATGGGTAGGTTTTGGAAATCATTAAATCATAAAATTAAAGTATTTTATTATTATTATTATTTCGAAATCTTAGCCAGTTCAAAGCAGGATCCTGTGTACTTATTATTCGATTCGTTCTTCAATTTTCCTATGCAAAAAGATTACTCATTATTACTGACTGCTCCATCGATGATCATTGCATCATTATTATAATGGAGAGCAAAGCTTAATATTTTTAAGCTATTTATTTTGTATACGGGAATTTGATATATTAAACCATTATGCATAACAAACATTGTTGGCTTGAAAAATGTAAATAAACAATTTTCATGTTCAGCAATAAAATCCCTCATTCCATTGTAAAAAGTTACTCAATTAAGTTAGTTGAAGTTATACACGCATGAAAATATTGTAAACGCCTAAAACGTAATATATTTAGATTGAAATAAAATTCCATCCCCCTATTTTATTATTTTTTTTTTTACTTGACCTCCTTTTAATAAATTCAGTTAATAGTAATATCAATATTGGGGGTTATAATCACACTAACAATGTGAATTTCTTTGAATCATCAAAACAATCATTTCAATTTGAGTCTTACAAAACACTCAGAGAAGCAAAACTTTTACTGAGTTAATAGACATAGGGATTGGTAAGACCATAAAGTTTGTTAAGAATTATCTATTATTAGGGTGTTTTGACCCAACTATTTCGAAGCACAGGCCCTAATCAGAGGTTTGCCTTAGAGAGAGATCGGACTTAAATCTTAGAAAGTCTCAAAACTGGTAAGGAAAGAGGGCTTTTGAATATAAAAATGCTGATTTGGATATAGACATCATCTATTTTTCCATTTCATGATTGGATTTCACAACCACTGACTCAACTGAGGTCATGTCAAAGTAATTTGATCAAAATGAGTTAATTAAAACCTTACACTAAATCGTTCAACATAATAACTTAGTATAGTTTGTAATAACTTTAAGCCTATTATTATTTTTTAGGCGTGGGCAGTCATAATCGCCGTTTTACGACGTCTAAAAGTAGATCACTAACAAGCATTAAAGGGAATTACAATCCTGACTCGAAGGGCCTTAAAGCAGGAGCCATTGACGCTGATCAAAGGAACTTGCTATTTGTAATTCTATTGTTTAATTATACAATATATATCAAAAATTAAAATAAACTAAAATATAAGGATCAACAAAAAGGCCTTGTCCTCTACTGATTTTAGCAGATTTCCCTTAAGGGGAATCAGCTATTGAGGTCTTACTCATGACGCGATTTTCGAAAAATGTCTTCAAATGTCCATCGATCCTACCGAGGAGATGACTAAAATGAGATCCGTTCAAAATTATATATATATATATATATATATATATATATATATATATATATATATTTGTCTGTTAACGATCTAGCTGTCGCAATTTTAGTTTGATCGTTACCAAACTCGATATTTAAACGTTTTATGCAAAAAGACAGATTAAGTTCGTTAATGGCTGAAATCGGACCAGGGGGTGGGGGGTTTAGAGGGGGGATTTTCGAAAATTCGAATCTCCGTTACCATGCGTCGGATCACAAATGTGTATAGAACCAGTCTTATTGTAAATTAAATTTTCTATAAATATCGTTCTATACATTTATTCTCTATCTTGAACATTAACCGAGATATTGGCATTTCTATTAAATTTGGGCCGATAACGTACGAAGGAATTTCCCGCCAAAAGCTAGTTTGGTCCTTTGCCGTAACTGTTCGGCTCTCGTATGGGGATTTCTCTATTGTGGGAAATCTGCTTAGTTTAGGCAGCCCCTCCGTGACGGACTTTTTCAGTATCTGGAGGCGTTTTTATTGTTCCTTATCAATTGGTTTCTCTAGCATCCAGCATACTCCAGAGATAAACTAAAATATATTCAATTATTTTTTTTAACCCTAGCTAGAAAAGGGTGTTAACCTGTAAATAACCCGTCCCAATTACCCTTAGTTGCAAAAAGTGGACGTTAATAAATAATAATATTAATATTATTTATTTATAATAGTGCTCAACAGCAGGCTGTTATTAATGAGCTTATCATATGCAGTAATATTATCTATTGCAAATTAATGTTTGGCCACGTCAAGAGTGAGAATATAAAATAATTTTTGTCAATTGCACGTTTTCATTTGTAACTTAGCCACTGTCGAATGATCTCTCCATCAATTGAACCTGGTGATGTTAGATTAATGCACGAACGTAATTCAATCGTTTCGTCTACCTCAATGGACTCATCTGAAAATCTTGCTGAATTTGAAGTTCCCACTGGTACTTCGTAGCTCAAATCCTCAAAATCATGAGTACTTTCCGAGATATGAGATATCAAATGGAGGGCATTCATTTTCTTACAAATATCACGAGAAGGTAGTAGTAGGCCTATGTCTTTTTTTTTTAATTAGCTCTTAAATGGAAATAGTTAACATTTTTAATCACAGAAAACGTTCAGTGATTACCCCATGTCTAGTTTGTAGGGCTTTGACACTTTTTGCTAAGTCACTAATTTAAGATGGATAAACTTTCTGTTACTTTAATATTATCTGATGATAAACCTCCACTAGCCAGCTCACAGCAAGATTATTAAGGGAAGAAAGATTCTAAGGAATTGATTCTTAAATAACATTCCAAAAATATTCTGATTCAACTTTCTGCACTATCCTTGATATTTACATATTTATATATGTATTTTGAAACATAACAGACAAAACTTCTGTGAAATAAAATGATTTCGTGTTCCCTCCATCACTCCAAAACTAGTTCTATTCTTTTGACACGGGTTTAATGACCTCTGCTATGAGAGTGAAGAACCTCATAACAATAAAACCAGAATTTTCGGATTTATGTGCTGGTAAAATGTTTGCCCTTTCAAATTGGAGAACGATTTTTAGTTTTTTTTTTGCATATTTCTATCAAATATTGTAATATTGCCCTGAAGAAAGTAATTATATAAATAGCTATAAATACTTTGTTGAAAATAATAAATACGAAGCAATCTTCGAATGCATTAGGTACTCTTATAATAGAATTCAGTTCTTCTTCAAGCATGAAATGTATTGAAAATTCACAAGAACATTAGTTTATAGTATAGTTATAGAAAAACCACAAATTTTAACATAATACGGAACACACGTACGTTATTCGTTTATTTTTTTTCTGAAGTTTATCTTATTCATTCTTTTATTTATTTAATGTGTTGCCCTGCGGGTCATTGGCAGAATGGTTGAAACGTGTTATATAAAACGATAAAAGTTTATGGTTTTTAAGAATGTGAAGATACTAATAATAAGGTTTTCATTACCCCTAGACCAACCTAAAGATTCTTAGGAATTTTCGAGGATTCTCTTTCTTCAACACATCTTTTGCAAATTTATTAGTATATGTTCTACCGTTATTTTCAACAAGCACATCTCACAAAGTGGGGTAGTATCTATTACAAGTATATATTGTGGGTAGCTATAATCTTTTTAGGCTCTCCACCATAAATTAGTACTTTAAGTAATTCACAAAGCCATTATAAGTGCTGCGAACAACAAGAACTAAAATAAATAAGGAGTAAACAAAAGAATTCATCAAAGCAGTTAACATTGTTAATTTCTAGTCAATTCGTTATAAAACGCTCATGCTGCATTGAAACGGTGGAAGCCAAATTTCAATTCAAATAATCGTAGTAAAATGTGCAAAATATTTTCTTCATGAATACAAATGGACTCCACGACATAAACATGGAACAATAAAATAAAATAGAAACAGAATCCATCTGTATTCGGGATGAAAATATAATACACATTTTACTGCAACAAGAAGAATTAAGTGTGCCAGCTAACCGATGGCGAGTTGCAGACTACACAGCTAA
This sequence comes from Riptortus pedestris, assembly GCA_019009955.1. NCBI lineage: Eukaryota > Metazoa > Arthropoda > Insecta > Hemiptera > Alydidae > Riptortus > Riptortus pedestris. Next base: position 92,546,849 of record CM032232.1, read on the forward strand.
ATAATTAATCCCATGACATTAAAAAATAAATAAAAGTAATTGTTGATGGAATAAAAGTTGAGTTAAAATAAAAGTAAAGTTTTCCTCAAATAGTAAGCCTAGAAAATAATAAGAATATAAAATAAAAATATTAATTAAAATTCGGCTTTCATCATCGGTTTTAATACAGCACCTTCAATCCTATAATAACAGGCACCACAAATAAATAACATCAACAGCTACTACCTACAAAATAATAAGTACATTGAAATCTGACAATATTCATAATCAACAATATCACAAAATATAATATTGAATGTAACACAATGGATTATTTGATATTTCAAATGGTACAAATTACTTTTCATAATCTAACTTTGGAATATAGGATGAGTAAAATAAATAATTTCCAGAGTATTTGTAAAAAAAAAAAAAAAATGGGACAAAATGAAAAACAATGCCTCAGCAAATAAGCTAATGGATCATGCGGCGCAATGGCCAAAACAACATAACAACTTGAAGAGCATTGTATTAATAAATGGAAAAAGAAAGAAAAAAAAAGTAATATTCCCTGAATGCGTTTCTGAACGAAATCCTTGAAGAGGCAGATGTGCAAGGGACAAGATGGAACTTGCAGAAACCATTCAACACCAGGTAAAAATCCAAGGAGGTAGGCAGAGCCCACCTGAAGCCTACCTGACGACTCAACAATAATAGAAGTGTGCTCACCAACTGCCAACTGTTGAGTCAGGGAGGTTCCTTCCATTAATTTGGAGATGTTCTTATTCTGCAATTTGATATAAAAACCATATTGACATAACTCGACAACTGTGATTTCTGCCATTGATTGGCAAAAGTGGAAAGAAATATTTGTCTATCCAAATATAATTATTGTATTCACTTATTATTTAAGATGTATTATTAAATAGTTATTATTATTTATATTATTATTATATTATACATATTATTAAATATGTATTATGTAAATAGTCATCTGTATGAGCTTATATTTTATCTAAACCTCATTTATTTTAAATTGCTTTTATTCATTTTTTAAACCAATTTTATTATAATTACTGATTTATTTATTTAATATTTAAATATTTTATTAGTGATTTTCCTACTATCCAATGCAACCAAATAGTTTCGATTTTCAGTTTTGTACCTAGCTTTGAATTTTGTTTTAGACTGTTACCTTGTTTATTTATTTCGTTCTATGGTGTTTTCCATTTTTGTTTTTTGATTTCCAGTCTATGTTTTTGAATTCCATTTCCGTTTTTAAGTTCCAGTGCCGTTTTTGTGTTTCATTCAGTTTTTTTTTTTTTTTTTTTAATTTCGCCTTTTGTGTTCTATTTATTTTTTGCTTTCCAGTTTCTGTTTTATGTTGCGTTTCTATTTCTTTGCCATTTATATTTTGATTTCATCTCTGTTTTTCGTGTTTTCTCTCTGTTTTGTGATCCTTTTACTTTTTGTGTTCCTTATCTATTTTGTTTTCCTTTTGTATTTTGTGTTCCATTTCTGTTTTGTTTAATTTTGTTAATTTTTTTTTTATATTGTTTTGTTTTCATTTTTTTTTGTTTTGATTTTCAAATTACGAAGCTTTTGTTTAGAGCAACATCGCCAAAGCTGCGAAGCTCCAATAAATAAATAAATATAGATATACTACATTTGATGGACAATAAAATAGATCATTAAGCTAGAGAAAGTGAGGTTACTAGGGAAAATGAGACATTAGAAGTCGTGAAGCCTTATCGTGAAGCCTCACACTAATGTCTAACCTGAAAATAATATTATCATCATCAAGATCAATGAAGAATAAAGTAATAAGCAAAAAAGTAAAATGTATATACAAAACTAAAATATTACAAAAATTACCTTTGCCCAAGGTCTAGACCATTACACCTGTCTCCACAAAAATTGTCTAAAATGTGCATTTTTATAATGATAACATGTTGAAAAGGGTGCGTATAATAATAATGCTCCCTATGATTATTATATCCTTGACGAAATTCTTATATTGTATTTGCACATATGTAGATGCCAGTGTTTAATACAAACCTTTGTTTTCTCTGTAGAGATTTATTACCCCTCCAGGTTTGGGATGTGAATCATGAATTTCATAGAATCCGATGAATTTTTCGGTATTAAATGCACAAAACTCTCACTTTGTTCATTATGTCATAACGCCTATTTTCCTATTGCTCTTGTACCAACACCAAATGTCTAACTAACTCGGGTAATTCTGATTCCCAGGATAAACTTCTAACCCTATTGGACTTATTCATTATTTTTCATCACTGTGGTCTTTGGCGTTGACCGAAAGGGCACCATATGGGGATAGGAGCCATAAGTGGGGAGCACAACAAAAAGATGGAGGGATTTTTTCAAGAGAACTGTAGGCCCTGAATGGTGGAGATGGATAGGAAGACTTGCAGAGAGAATTGGTAGGTCATCATCACGATCACTGCTTTCCAGTAGGTTTGGTCACCGAGGAAAGCGAGACCACTACCCAAAGGGAGGCCTAAACACACTTAAGAGTGTGTCTTTGAAAAAATAGTGTTGGAACTAAAGACAAGAGTGTTAAACACATGATATTTCAAAAATATCATTTATTGTGTTATTCCATGTTTAAAGAATATTACTATATTTTATTTCATTATTATTTGTGTATATTGGTTTGATTTATGTATGGAAGAATAAAGACTTCGTCTACTCTATTCTATTTTTATGTGTATCATAAATGCCTACCATCATTTTACAATTATAAGTAAGTTATTGGGATGCAGATTAAGTAAGAACTCCCTCTTTATCAAAACATTATCAAAACCACAAAATAAATGCCAGGTTAAGGGGCCATATTGTTTACTGAAGATGGTAATGTTTTGCCAAAACGTCTAAACTAGTCCCCCTGTGACTAAACTACCCCTCTCTTGTTTGGGCAAAAACAGCTGTCACCTTTACATCCTTTAACATTATTTTATTCCTTTCATAGGAACAGACATAAATAAAATTCTGATTTCTGTCCTTTCTTTCAAGCTTCAAATAAAACAATCCAATGTAGAATGTACTTATGAGCCATTCATCTAAAAACAAAAAACACAATTTTTCATTTGCATAAATTTAAAAGTGTAGCTTTCCCATAGTTATTCTCGAATTTAATGCCAAATTATTGGAAAAAAAAAACAATTTAAAAAAATTGTCTTAACATCTCATTAAGGACTAGTTCGCCGAGTAAGAAGGTTGCTGCGATAAGGATCATTTCTTCCATTTTTCCATTGTTATTGTTTATATATATGTTTCTTTTTTTAAATTGAAACCCAATTATTGAATGTAGGGTACGACCTGAACTGATTGTATGATGGTTTGTTTGGCTATCCCCCGAGAGACGCCATGACACCCTCCCTTCCCATCCCCTCTCTATAATTACAGAATAATAGGTGCAGGAAGCGTAACATAATCCCCTTCTGACACCTCTCGTTCGGCTCTCCTCTTTCAGCGACACCTCTCCATGCATCTCCCTGCAACGACCTGCCAGCCCCCATACAGTCCCACACACACAACAACTAAGGCCGGTAATATCCCAGTAAGGAACTAACAGTCCTCACACTCCCATTATCTCAGCCCGAGCTCCCAGGGGCTTAGCACTCAAAGACTTTCTGGTCCTGATGCAGTACCACACATCTATGAACTCAATTTGACAACTCCCAGTAACTCAGTCTCGCAATCTCCCAGCAACCACCTGAAAGGGCACCCACAGAACCAGGCAGCTAGCAACAACACCCGGAAATCTCCCATCTACCACCTGAAACGCCTCCCACTGCTCCACTCTCCTAACAACTCAACCCGGCAACATTCTAGCAACCAACTCACAGGCCTCCCACATATCCATGCTCACAGCAACGCACGCTGGCAATCTCCAAGCAACCACCTTAAAGACCAACCACAGCACCGCCCTCCTAGCAACTCAACCCAGCAATCTCCCAGCAACCCCCTGATAATCCTCCAACAGCACCACCCTCCTAGCAACTCAACCCACCAATCTCCCAGCAACCACCTGACAATCCTCCAACAGCAAAACCCTCCTAGCAACTCAACCCAACAATCTCCCAGCAACCACCTGACAATCCTCCAACAGAAAAACCCTTCTAGCAACTCAACCCACCAATCTCCAAGCATCCACGTAACAATCCTCCAACAGCAAAACCCTCCTAGCAACTCAATCCAGCAATCTCCCAGCAACCCTCTGACAATCCTCCAACAGCGCCACCCTCCTAGCAGCTCAACCCAGCAACCACCTGACAATCCTCCAACAGCGCCACCCTCCTAGCAACTCAACCCAGTAATCTCCCAGCAACCACCTGACAATCCTCCAACAGCACCACCCTCCTAGCAACTCAACCCAGCAACCACCTGACAATCCTCCAACAGCAAAACCCTCCTAGCAACTGAACCCAGCAACCTCTTGACTATCCTCCAACAGCACCACTCTTCACGTAACCCAACCAGGTTATCTCCCAGCAACCACCTAGCAAGTTCTACCGACCTGCAATCATCTACTTCCTGACAGGCCTCGTATTCCTTTTATCTCAGCCCCAATTCCTAGTACCTTAGCATAGCAATCTCCCAACAACGAGTATTCTATCCACAAGTAGTCCCACACCCAAGAACTCCATGAATTACATCAATTTTTTGTGCTTATAATTTATCATCTATTCTAAATCGGTAGTAGATTAAATATAATTTAGGATATTACCCATTTACCATTTTGTACCATTTTAGAAATGGAATCTCTTATTAATTTACTTAAAAATATGTTAATTAACAGTCATTTTTGAAGGTTATGAACCCAAAGACTAATACTCATCACAGCCCTTCTAAGTTAACCTAACTCATAAGTTAAGTGTTCTATTGGATTTAGAGTGTAATCTAAAAAATTTAAATACAACAATATTATTAAGGCATGGCGCTGTGGAAGTCTGTTATTACCATTGTTCTTTGGATTTTTGATTCAATGAAGTTTTTCGATATCATCCTTTCATATTCCACCTTTCATATTTGATTGCAAACATTTTTTCTCGAAATAATTATCTGTGTATTTCTTAATTTAATGTATTTTGCTTTTATCCACAATAACCTAGACGGTTATTCATTCTTCACTAATGGAAATTCCCCTATTTCACTGATCAGGAATGTTTAATCAAAGAATGTGTAAAGAGTCAGTTTACAATGTTGGCACAAATGTGTTTATGTGGCAGCTGACCGTATCCAACTAGCATTTCTAATATTAATTTAGACTACCAGCTATCACGCACATTGATTTATATTTTAATTTAAATGTTAATGTAATGTCTATTTTATTAAAATAACTTGTAATTAAACCCCATTTGATAGTGAGCATTAGCATAAAACGAGAGAGGTTATAAGGCCTTAGAAGCAATAAAAATGTTTCCTACTCATCAACTTGAGGTCATTGATAGGGCATGAGTGTTTGTTTTATAATTAAGTTTGTTTGAAAGGCGGAAGCAATAAGTAAAGAATAAAAGTAACGATTATATTACTTAATTAATAACATATAATAATGAGCATGCGAAGAATAAGTTACTTATTTTACTCAATTTATCAGTCAAATTAATCAAGAGATAAATCATGTATACCTTGAGTAATGAGAAAGACAGATTCAACAAAATAAAGTCTATATTAGAGATCTTATATAGATTCTGAAAGGGTACTAGTATGGCACACAAATGCCTTTATCACTAATTCTGTTCCCAACAGCTCCTTCATAAGAACCCATTATAGACAAACAACTTGAAATATAAACAGCACTTGTGATATTTAGTATTAGAGCAAATTAATGTGAAAATCGCAAGAGTAGCCGAAGAAGTTTACAGAATGCTGAATTGGAAGAAAATATGAATAATTCTGTATATATTAGAAAGATAAAATGCCTAATTCTTGGGTATGAATTAAACGCAGAGAAATGTCCTTGGACCTTCTGAAAACTGAACTCGAAAAAACATCTAAAGACGAATGTTGAATTATTCAAAGCACTTGTAAATCCTCCAGACAACGAGCTATTTAATAAGAACATCAAAGGCATGGTATGAAAGCAATCTGGGAACATTTTTTAATCTAAAATCTTAAGGCCTCTGAAGACGATTGGTCAAAAATTAAATACATTTAGATACAAGACTGACCCTCGAATAAGAAACTTTGAAGGTTGGCTGACTGAGACTTTGCTGTGAGCATCAGAACCACAGGCTGAGTGGTTAGGACCTGCTTCATCAGGAAGGGGACATTGACAGCAACACAATCAGCGAATCGCCATAAAACTGTTAGACATGTGGGGGCCCTTACCTCAGCCACACCATTGACACAAATAATGTCTCAATGATTGGAAAAACTGTTGCGTGCGCCGTCCCTTTTAATAAAAGCCTTTCAAAGCAGGCATTTTAACGAGCACATAACTTTCTTCACAAATCGGAAGACATCTGTTCATCGGATGAAAGGCAGCCCAGCTGAAAAGGAGTTGGTTACCTGCGTGAGGTCCACTCCTGCCACAAATCTGATAGTTTTACGACTAGAGCGGGCTCGTGCGACGTGCCTATTGAGTCTTTATTGTGGGGCTTTATATTTGGGACATGGTTGTGAATTGGCTTCCAGCTTCTGGAGTCTTGTAGATTGTCATTCTGCCACGTGTATTGTCAACGCAAAACACCGTCCGGGGATGAAAGTACTGGAGAAATTTGGCAGGAGAAAGATCTAACACAAGCCAGAGGAAAATAGATTAAAAAAGAATAAACCTCATCAAATAATATCATCGTTTTTAAAATTTTGACTTTTTGTCGATTTGTCTAATAAATTAAGTACAACTAGCCATAAATATTTTTAATTTGGACCCTGAATCCTCCATCTTTAATATTATTTTAAGAAGAAGTCGTCAGGGTAGTTTGGATAATTCATGTAGTAGTTTTGACGTTACGATTACTATAAGTACGTACTTCTTAATATAACAAAATATCTGTTACGAAAGAAAGTATATTTTATTGTCATACCTATCGGTGGAGACCGTCGTCACTGGCTGATGGTTGAGTACCGCTGGCAAGCGCTTTCGATGCGATGGCATCATCTTCAAGCCTGTCAATAGTTGTACTGAGTTCTGAATGGTAAGTAAACAGATCTCGATGTAAACCGTAAACAACCCACCACACGAAAACAATTTACCTGAACATCAACATCCCTCGTTTGACATCCCTCGTATCTTAGTGGTAAGTAAACAGATCTGGACTAAACGTAAACAACTAATACGGTGTACACAGCATAAAACCCACTGACTGACGGACAACCAACTCAGTACAGCTATCGACAGGCTTGAAAATGATGCCATCGCATCGAAAGCGCTTGCCAGCGGTACTCAACCATCAGCCAGTGACGACGGTCTCCACCGATAGGTATGACAATAGTATCATTTATATTGGCGGTTCTAACCCTTTATTTGAATTACCAAAGTATATTTTGTTGAGTACATTGTCATTTCGGTCAAACTAGTTATGTATATAGCACTGGATTTTTCTTTATTTTTCAAAATTAATGTCTCCCTTGGAAATAAATAAGGACTTCACCATCTGGAATTAATACATTTTTCTTGTTAGTTCTGATAAATAATAATTTCGTGTTTCAATTTATCGAAACTAAATTTATTAAGCTCTTAAGCAACTATGTATATATGAGGGATACACATGCAACCTATTTTGAATGATAAATATGTTATCGTGTAATTGTGAATCTGAATTTTACTCACCGTTCTATCATGGTGAGGTGTTATTTGCAAATGTAAAGTAGATGTAGGTGTTAATGAGTTGGCCTCTATACCCATAGGGAAACTAGCGTTGTGGGTTCAATTCTCATGAGCGTAATACAAGGAAATTGTTGTTAAGGAATTCATCCTATTACATTTAGCCAAGTTATCTTCATCAGCTTATAAGAACGCAGACTGTAAACATAGATTAATGTAGCATACTGATCGCCTCCAAAACGTGCCAAGTAAGAATGCGTTTATAACTACGTGTGTTCTGGGGCCTTTCCGTTCTCTTATATTGATGAAGAATACTAATTGTATTAGAAACGTTCTCAGTAAGGATTGCATCAGGAAATCCACGGGCATTATGCTATCTAGCCGTTAGCTACACTAACTTCTAACAATTGTAAAAGACGTCTTAATCATCTTATGATTTAAGAATCTTATTTAGAAAGCATTCACGTATAGAAAGATATCCTTCACCTGCGTACATTGAATATTCTTCTTTATGTCTACCGAGAACGGTTCTTTTAAACTGATTTATCAGTATCGTTATAATTTCGAGCAGTGAGATCATTAGAACGATTTTATGTTCCACAACGTTTCTAGGACACAATTTGGTAAATGTACAGACCATTCCTGCTTGCCACAGCATAAGGGACAACAATAAAAATTCATTTATTGGTTACGATTAGCCTTCACCCGGTTTTGACAAGTTTAAATACGGCATTTGTCATTCCGGTCATATCTCAAAGTTAAAACCGTTAGCTCTCATTTTGTGAGTACAAGTGATAATTAACTTGGGATGACTAATTTCGAGACTCCTCCTTTACTCACGCCTGTCAAACAATGCGTGAGCCCTTTGTAAAAGTATGGGTGATGTACATGAAATTGATATTTTGGACACTACTTGCAAGTTACGTTTTCCTCATGTGTTAATATGGGTGTCAGGTTTCAGCTCAATGATTAGATGAGCCCAACCTCTATACTTCGGAAAGAATCCTAATCGAAACATACTTCGAAAAAATGTAGCCAAAATGTTTATTCTTGTCAAAAACTATTACAAATATTTCCTATTGTTCTCAAAACTGAGATAAAAAAGTCCGTCACGCAGGGGCTGCGTAAACTAAGCAGATTTCCCACGTGAAGTTATACAATAGAGAAATCTCCATACGAGAGCCAAACGGTTACGGCAAAGGGCCAAACTAGCTTTTCGCGGGAAATTCAAAAATTCGTTATCGGCCCAAATTTCATAAAAATGCACATATCTCGGTTAATATTCAAGATAGGGAATAAATGTATATAACAATATTTATAGTACATTTAATTTGCAATAAGATTGATTCTGTACAATTTTTTGATCCGACGTATAGTAACGGAGATATTTTGAATTTTCAAAAATCCTCCCCTCTAAACCCCCCCTCCCACTGGTCCGATTTCAGCCGTTAACGAACTTGATCTTTCTTTTTACATAAAACGACTAAATATCGAGTTTGGTAACGATCAAACAAAAATTGCGACCGCTAGAGCGGTAACAGACAAATATATAGATAGATAGATAGATAGATAGATATATATATATATATATATATATATATATATAGATATATATACAGTTTTGAACGGACCTCATTTTCGTCATCTCCTGGGTAGGATCGATGGACATTTGAAGAAAAATTTCGAAAATCGCATCATGAGTACAACCTCAATAGCTGATTTCCCTTAAGGGAAATCTGCTAATACAACCAATTCTATAAGAACTTATAACATGGGTAGTTCAGGACGGACATAAACAACTTATTATTTATGACGTGACATAAAATTGACAAGTTTTGAATTGAGGGAAAGCGCAGGATATTCAGAACTTGAAAAATGTGAGTCATAAGATTTACTCTCTGTTCATTCCCTATTTTATCTATAATAATCATTTATGACGCATCTTCTGAAATTTCTCCATAACTTCTACCATATAGAGATATCCGTTGATCTCTACCAAGATTTATATTTTCTTTTATCTTACACAAGTTTCCATTAGTGCTTATAGTTTATCTTCTTTGAACTCTGTAATTCTTCTACCTTATACACTGATCTTAATGAGAGATGATGGCTCATCTTTTGTAATTTCTCCATCACTTCTATCATAACAGATCTTCAGGAGAGGTGAGTGCTCATCTTCTGAAATTTCTCCATAACTTCTATCATAACAGATCTTCAGGAGAGGTGAGTGGTCACCGTCTGAAATTTCTTCACAACTTCAACTATACACAGATCTTCAGGAGAGGTGAGTGCTCATCTTCTGAAATGTCTCCATAACTTCTATCATAACAGATCTTCAGGAGAGGTGAGTGCTCATCTTCTGAAATGTCTCCATAACTTCTATCATAACAGATCTTCAGGAGAGGTGAGTGCTCATCTTCTGAAATGTCTCCATAACTTCTATCATAACAGATCTTCAGGAGAGGTGAGTGCTCATCTTCTGAAATGTCTCCATAACTTCTATCATAACAGATCTTCAGGAGAGGTGAGTGCTCATCTTTCGAAATTTCTCCATAACTTTTATCGTATACAGATGTTCAGGAGAAGTGAGTGCTCGTCTTCTGAAATTCCTCCATAACTTCAACCATTTACAGATCTTCAGGAGAGGTGAGTGCTCATCTTCTGAAATTTCTCCAATACATCTACCATATATAGATCTTCAGGAGAGGTGAGTGCTCATCTTCCGAAATGTCTCCATAGCTTCTATCGTATACAGATGTTCAGGAGAAGTGAGTGCTCGTCTTCTGAAATTTCTCCATAAGTTCTACCATATACAGATCTTCAAGAGAGGTGAGTGCTCATCTTCCGAAATGTCTCCATAGCTTCTATCGTATACAGATCTTCAGGAGAGGAGAGTGCTCATCTTCTGAAATTTCTCCAAAACATCTACCATTTTCTGATCTGCAAGAGCATTCATTGATCTCTCCAGCAATTTCTCTTTTCTCTCACACATATTTCCATTAGTGCATTAGGCTCATTTCCTGTGAATTTTCTAATCCGTTACAATACAATTTTAATACTAGAATTTATTTATAGACAGGTTAGTAACCTGTAGAGTAGAAAGTTCCACGTTGTCTGAGCTCTAAAATCTTGGATTTAAAATCAAGTCAAGATACGAATAAATTAGCTAGAGAAGGGATGAATCCTGGGGCAAAGTCGTAGTTGAATTGCTTGTGAAAATGTTAATTCTGTTGTGTGGGAAATTGATTAATTTTAAACACCGATTCATAAAATAGCAAGCAATTCTAGAGCAATGATTGTTTTGAAATGCATAACTACATCGTATTTCTATCAGGCAATAACCTACCTCTTTATGACTGACTTCTTTTTTTTTTTTTCATTCTCACTATGATAATTAACTATTTAATGTTTAGGAAAAGGTCGTATTTGACTAAGAGGAAGCAGACAAACAAAAAAAAATCAATTGAAATAAATGTTATTCATCTGGAAAGCTATAAAACCCAAGATAATGGGAGGGGCGCAGTCCCTTGTGGCACGTGCGTGGATCGTAAAATTCAAGCATTCCTCCCCGACCCATGGGTTCGGCAAGTACCTGGGTCCTTTGCCACGAAATGTTATGTGGAATAATTTGATATTAAGAGCTCAGCTCAGCAATTAGTATTAATATTGAATTTGGGGACTATGAACAGCAGGCGCCTTCATAAAATAATAAACTAAAGCTCACCCCTTCCAAATAAATTGTCAAAATGCTCCAGTTGAAATAACCATAGTTCAATCAACAATTTAATTAATTCGCAGACCCACGGACACTTAATGACAAACAAGGACACACCGACTTGTAGACATTGTAACGAAACATTTACCGTACGTCACATATTGACTAACTGCCGACGAAGAGACTATTTAGATATTCCACATGACTTACAGGAACTTTTGACCGATAACAGTAATTACCTAGACTCAATCATTAAACACCTAAAAGACATTAATATATACAACACACTATAATCTACAATCTCCACACACACACACTACTCCTCACTTCTTTCCTATATTAGCAGGGTGTATAAACATTATTTTATTTTATTTTTATATTTTGGTTCCCTTTCCCTTCCCCTTTTTTTATTTATTCATTTTTTTTTCTCTTTTTCCTAATTTTTTTTATGTATTCATTTCTTTGCTTTTCTCTTTTCCTTATTTTATTATTATTTTTATTTATCCCCCCCAGTCGATCTTACATTTTCATTTATATTATTTTCATCACCCTGATGTTTCCATACAATATTCTTTGTTCCATATAAAAATGGAATTCCAATGAACCTATCAAATACCACCTTTGTTCACTCCTTTTACGTTTCCTTCTTCCTATTTTTTTTTGCTATTCGCTTTTTTGAGCACGATTTAACTATGAGTAAATCGCCGGTGTTGCTGAACTCATTTAAATAAATAAAAAAAAATTTACTTCATTCAGTAGCTAAAAATGTGGAACTTGTAAAAAATAATGCTTGCGAAAAGAAATGAATATGTATGCCAATCACGAAATTTCATCCCTTATTTGAAGTAGAACTAAATTTATTTCTAATATACATTTTACTCATTTCCAAATATTTTTGTGTTGAAAATGTGTCATGAAATTCATAGAACGTGAAAAACTAAAAAAATACCCCTTCCCCCGCACATAATCATGGAATTTCCTACTGCATTTGCTACTGAGACACCTAGAATTTTAAATTTATGTACATGGAACATTTAATTTTAGCTTTTCAGAGAAATATAAACGCAGTTTGTAGACCACATAATACAGTCCAAAAGGAGGTCGTACTAACTGAGGTCTAACATTCGGAAGGAATGGATATTTTCTACTTCAATACTAAAAGAGCTACTTGAATTTATGGAGTTTCATCTTCCAGTAAAAGCCAATACTCATTCATGTGATTTTCATTTTACGTTTTACCAATTTAAAAATAGAGAAAATAATGTGACATAACGCTATCTGCGTGCAAGAACAACTGTTTTCACACGAGCTCATTCCACCTCACTTGGGAGTACATTATTGTCGAGGAGTGAAAATTATCCATAAGTACTATTGTTTTGGGAACACTAAAGAACCTAGTTTGCTTTTAAGTATAATTTATGGTCGCGTATAATCTTCTGTGAATCCGTTATAAACTATTCTTTTGACTAGTTTAAACTCTTTTTATTCTCTCTTTCAAGGCCCAAAGCCATGTAAAAATAAAGGCATTACAAACGGCTAATGTGTACTACTATTGTCATTTTAGCTCTAAAAAGGCAGTAAAATTTACAAATAAAAGGGGCCTTCTATACCTTTTCCTTTCATTTAAAAGGCGTTTTGTAAACTCAATGGAAAGCTGAGAATTAAATAACCTATGTAACATTCAAAGTATTTGTTTACACCATGCTCCACAATTCCAGTACTGTTTTCCCAATTTTTAGAGGAATTCCATAACGCAAAATAGGTATTGAATACTACTGAATCGATTTTCGAAACCGTTCATCGATGTTCATAGTAGATAGCAAAATTAAGGATGTATATATATATATATATATATATATATATATATATATATATATATATATATATATATACATACATACACGTAAAAATTCTAATTAGTCCTTTTATGTAGTGAAAGAAAAATCTATGATTTGCGAACTAAAACACTTTTTATTTGAATCATTTTCCGTGAATACAAACAGAATAGAAAGTATATTGTTCAGTAGTAAGACAATGGACGTATTTCTTCCAGAGTACATGTCAAGTAAAGTCATCCTATGAACAATATGGTTTTGATATTACAGTCTTTTAATTCCTGATTGTAACGATTTGTTTTTGTCTTGGAAACCACAACAATCCCCAATTTCCCTTAAGGGAAATCAGCTATTGATGTCATATTTATGACGCGATTTTCGACATTTTCCTTCAAATGTCCATCTATCCTCCCCGGGAGATGACGAAAATGACGTCCGTTCAAAACTGTATATATATATATATATATATATATATATGTCTGTTACCGCTCTAGCTGTCGCAGTTATTGTTTAATCGTTACCAAACTCGATATTTAGTCGTTTTATGTAAAAAGAAAGATATAGTTCGTTAACGGCTGAAATCGGGCCAGGGGGAGGGGGAGGGGAGATTTCCCCGAGATCTCGTATGGAGATTTCTCTATTGTATAACTTCACGTGGGAAATCTGTTTAGTTTACGCAGCCCCTGCGTGACGGACTTTTAAGACTTCCATCTATTACAGTAAAAGTTAATTTTAGTATGTTCGTATTCTATCTGAGATTTTTTAATTACTTTTACAGCTTTTATTACAATTTATTTGGTGTCTGAGTTGATGAGTGTTGGGATTTTGTTTATAAGTTCATGGAGTCTGAGTTTTGTTCACAACTATTATTGTACCTTCATGGTCCCCTTTTAGAAGTGAAAAACAGCTCTAAAAGTCACAAGTTAGGGCTGATGCTTTGACACTCCCAGTTAGAACGCTATTTACTTGCTCTCTCTCTGAGATGGAACATCTGCCTTGTTGGTGGGGTTGTCTCTCAAATGCTAGGGCCAGGTCAAAAGGCAGGTCGACCCACGTCAGTCAAACTGTCTTGGGCTATTTTCTCTTCAAGTGCCTTGCTCCGACATCCCCCTTGTTCTGAAGGGACAAAACGGCAAATCAATGGAAGTAAGCACTTGAGACTTTGCTCACAGCCTTCTAGGTGAGGTGATACAATAAACACTATTAACCACAGATTTCTTTTGTATATCTTCCAAGAACTCGGTGGATTGGTTAGTGTACCCCTTTAAAGTCACATTGAACAAATGTCTTCCAGAGAGGTATATGAATGAACCAATACAGCGTTTACTTGCTCAGAAAAATAAGCGATTGTACTCAAAACTACAATACTTCTACTTCATTCGTATAATAAATATCCCTCGAGAAGAAGAAGAGAAATGGTCATTTTAGGACATTTATACCTATAAGAGAACTTTTGTGTAAAGACGTAGGCAATCTCTGTACTTACGTATCCCTGGAAGTAATGGTTATAAAATCCAAATGAAAGATGAAATAGTCCCGCTGGATGAGTAAGCAGGCAAGTTTATAATTTCTAAAGTCATTTTTGGAAGCTTTTGTACTTTAACTTTATTGAGTTTTAATTGAGTATATAAATTTAATCGGTGATGAATTCGCTAAGTTATATTCGTTTCGTCTTTCTTGGCTAACGTGGTAGTAACGTGTTAAACACCCGTCTCGATTAGCCGTCGTAGAAGGTGCTCGTAGAAGGTGCTTCTGATAAAAATAGTTATACTGATACGCCTTAATATATGTATGCCAGATCTCCAGACAGGTTAAATGTAAAAGTACGGAATTAGGCAGCAAAAAAATATAAGTCATAATTTTAAAAAGGAAACGCAACTCAAAAAGTCAACTCGGGAACAGGGAATTCTAAATAACAACTCCAAAATTATTTTACATTTCTAAAGTAAATAAAAGACAAGTTAATTGATAAATCAATAGCCATTCAATTCCAATTTCCCCCATAAGAAACATCAAGGAGTACGAACTCTAAATGTAAAATAACGTTCTTGGTCTCTCACTTTCTTGTGAGCTCTTTAAACTTTAGAAATAATCTGGGGGGTGAATTACACCTTTATAAATTCGTGTGATTTGCTAGTACCATCTAAAACATACAGAACGCTGGATATTATTTTCTTTTTCTGTATTAAAAACTCTATTTGCGCCATGCCTCAAATAATACCTTCTATTGATAAATGTTCTTTGGCGGACAAAGCCTAGTACGTTCAAATGACAAAGGATTAGCATACAAAATTAAGGTTTTTTTTTTGGTTTTTTTTACAAACCGTGGGATAGAAACAATATTAATAATGCATGTCTAAAATTAACACCACTTCTGACAAACGTCTATTTTATTTTTTATGCCAAGGGTTTCCTGAAAATACTTCAATCGAATTGACTAAGTGATAAAATTTAGCGTTTAGCGATACAGGAGAGATAAAATGTTGACAAAACGTACAAATTTTCTAAGGGAAATACTATAAGTGAGTAAGGAATATGTCTTTGATCTTTAGAAGATACTCGTGAAGCATGGCAGTGATGATCTATAATGTTGTTTTTTAACGTCTACTTCATGCTAATAATGCTCATTGGAAGGATGTATATTTTAATATATCCACCCCGAAGAACTACCTGACATTTAAGACAAACATAAAAAAGCTAAGATCTGTTAGCCAATTAAGAGTATCAAGCGCAGAATTCACTAAACTTTCTCATTCAAAGCTCAGGAACCTTGCACTTTTTGTAATCAGTTCATCCCTAATAGCCTGTCACATATACTTCTCTACTGTGAGAAGCTCATCGAAGACAGAAATATATATCTACAAAACCTTTCCTCAGCAGTCAGTGATGTGCATAAAATTGAAGAGATACTTATTACCGATAGCGTCGAAAAACTACACAAGATTTACTGCTTCATCACATCAGCATGCAATACTCTGGAATCTATAAGTGCTGATAGGCCACACTCCAGTTAAATGTTGCATTAAGACGGAAAAGGGTTTATAGAATGCTTTTAGTTATCTTTATGTACTATATTTTACTATTTACACTATATTGCTTTTTTTTTGTTTTTCTTTATTGTCATATTATTGTCTCAAGAACTTGGATTTAATTATTTATTTAAAAAGACAGAATTGTTATTTGTTTATTAAATTTGTACAAGATGTAAATCTTTAAAAAATAAATATATATATTCTATTCTATATTGTAACTAGTATTGGGTCAAAATCAGTTGATTTTTGGTTAAAATGTCAGTCTCTCACCACAATCAGTGTATATTATCAGGATTTTAAGAGGCCAGTTTTTCATAAAACGTTCTAACAGAGTTTAGTCTAACGTGATCTTCTGAGATGTAAACAATTACTCAACATGATTAAACATTTACTGGCTGGAAGCGTGCTTGAATGCCATTACTTTTCTTTCTGAGGAAAGTAAGGGATCCGGGAGGGGGGAGGGGCAGCCGAAAGGACGATTTGGCCGCAATTCGACAAGAACTAAATCAAGCCGAGTGGGGAAGCGGCACTTACAAGGGAGGCGAGCCCCACCACTTAATTCAGAGAGAGAATGTTCCCAGCTGATATAGGGGATTCATAAGGTCTGCCGATTCACTTAGGGGATTCCGCCCCTTGTGTCCTTCCGGCGACATATATCCAAGAATGTCCTCCATTCCTCTCGTGTCATTGGTGTAGTAGTTCGACTGGAGAGTTCGCTAGATTCCAACCAATAACCCCATTCGGAGCGCTCTAGGAAATTGATCAAAGTCACTCTCGGCTTTCTGTTCCCTGACCTTCAACATGCAGAAATCCCTTTTACGAGTTTGGAAAAATCATACGAAGACTTTGAGAATAGATTATGCTATCATACTTGCAACGGAACCATATATACAAGTTTTGGCAGAAACATCTATTCATACATCAGTAAGTATTTACTGATTGAGTCTTGGATCATCATTAGAACTTTGATATACAGATTGCATTGCTCCTTCCAACTTGAACCCACTCATGGTATTCTAAGCCATCTTAGCTTCTCAAAATAAGATATACGACCAAACTTTCAACGATAGTCGATTCAGCCCTAGTATTCTTCTCTGAATGCCTCTTTATGTCCAGAGTTCGCTACCCTGCAGGCAATAACCACATCAGGTTACCCTAGTACCTCGGGGAAGTATCAACCTCGACACACGTTGCAAAAGCCGGTCTCATCGCTATCTGCTCCCAGAGCATCAACAGATTTAAATCCATTTTGCGAAATTGAAGATATCATAAAAAGACGTAATCAATAAAAAGGCATTGCCACAAAGATTAGCTTTCTTGGAGTGATTAATAAAACCTTCTCTTAGTGGTTTTTGTGTTATCAACAGGCACTAATGATGGAATTCGCTCTTTGAAAGTGCATTGTGTATTTTAATGTATTATTAGAGGAGAAGGTCATTTTATGGTTCCTGATTAATTGGTTGCTATAACGTCCAGCACGTCAGGAGAATTTGCTATGAAACCCATCAAGAGTTTTCTAAATTTTGGTTATCGGTTGGTTGTGAAAAAAAATCTACTCTAACATTTCTGCCTAAATAACGTCCTTTAAGATAGTTCACTTTATGCTTCTACAGCTAAAGGGAAGGTTAACTACAGGTTACCACTTTTTACTAGCCAGGGGGTGACTAATGATTTCGTTACTGAATAAATTGTTACATTTCACGGAGGAATTGAGCTCGCCATGATTGCAAAGTGTGTTATGACGTCTCAAGTCACATTTCTTGATTGAGTTTAGTGTGAATATTCCGACCGCAATACTTTTTCCTGAGATTGACCTTAAAACGGCTGGTTGAAACGCCTCATAAAATGGCGCCAGGTGAATTAGAGGGTGTTGTACTAATTGGCGGGTAGCATAACGGCGGCTCATTACGGGAGCGAGTAAGGCCAAGCACTATGCTGTTACGTAAGTATCGTAAGAGAATCCCACTACAGGGGCTGGATGTGGCGCGGTTCTCGTGCGAACATATGACCTGCCGTATCTCGTGTTACGCCCGCCACCTGATACTTGCTTATATCCACGGGCTGCATGTGCAGTCTCAGTACCCCTCGTGCAGCGTCCAACGACCTCTTCATGGACGCCGCTGTAGATAACGCTCCGGAGAACAGGTCGTGGATCTGCAGTCTACTATCCTTGATAACGATGCATTACATTTAAAATGATAATTCGCTCATCAACAACCAGCCTGCTACTACACTGAATCAACTTATTATGAGATTTCCCCCAAAGGAAATGAGCTATACATATTTCTTTTAAAGCTCTAGCAGTAGACATTTTGTTTATAGTTATGAAACTTGAAATTTTGTGTTTTATTAAAAATAAAAAAAAAATTACATCATTAACGTCTGAAATAGGACCATAGGCAGAGGAGGTTATTTCAAAAATTTGAAATATCTCTGTTATTATACGTCGGAAAGAAAAACTATAACAACCCAATAGAAAATTTAATTTCCTATAAGTGTTTTTAAACACATTCTTTCTCCATTATGGATATGAACAGAGATTCTACTTTTATTTTAAAAAACCTCCGGTAAACACATATACCTACTAATTTAATATTAACAATTAGCTTTTATAACACGCAACGTTTATTCGAAGCTCAAATACCAAGCATTGTTTTCATTGAACTTTTTTTACAAGATACAACCAAATGCATAGTGTGATGAAGTCGTCAGTTAAAATTTTATTTTTTGTCAAAAAATGTTTTTTGGGGCTCAGGTTAGCCATGTGAGTTAAAGCGTTGCCT
This sequence comes from Riptortus pedestris, assembly GCA_019009955.1. Lineage (NCBI taxonomy): Eukaryota > Metazoa > Arthropoda > Insecta > Hemiptera > Alydidae > Riptortus > Riptortus pedestris. Next base: position 92,565,988 of record CM032232.1, read on the forward strand.
TTAATCTCACATGGTAATCCTAGAGTGGCGTGTTCGATTCTTGCCTGGGCAAAAGAAATTATTTAGTGACGAATTCCCTAAAATAATTTTTTTTTCATTTAATAATCTGAAGTGAATATAAAGCAATATGAAACATTTATACCTCTTTCTAATATATGCATTGTTTTAGACATATCTTTTGTAAATTGTCTTTGTAAATATTGCCCTTTCATTCAAAACTACAATGGACATATGACCTTTTGAGTAAACACACACACACACACACATATATATAAGTATATATATATATATATATATATACACCTATATATATATATATATATATATATATATATATATATATATAAATTGCAAAAAAAAATTGCAATTGCTGTAAGAATGATTAAATTACGTATTGGCGCTCAGGTTAGCTTCAGATGGTAAACCTAGAGTGGCGAGTTCAATTCCTGCCTGGAAAAATAGGAATTTATTTAGTGACGGACTCATTAAATAACCCTGGCTAGAAAAGGGTGGTAACCAGTAGATAACCCGTCCCAATTAGCCTGAGTTGCAAAAAGTGGACGTTAATAAATAATAATAATAATAATAACACCAAAGGTCATACTCCTGTTTTCTAAGCAGAGTATCCATCTAACGTGAAATTGATTTAAGTTTTTTGTGCTCCATTCATTTGGATACCTGATTGGTTCATGTTATGCCTAGATTGTCTAATGGTCCTGGTGAATAAATGGTCTAATGGTGTAAGGTTAAAATATATGAATAATAATCAACAGAGAATTTTTTTTTTTTTTGTGAATGAAAGAAAATAAACTCTATCTAATAGAAAGAATTGATATTTTCGTTTTTTCTTTATAGTAAAGCTAGTTTGGTTATTTTTTATTCTATATTTTGTATTGTACACGTATAATTAAAGGTGTGAATTGTAATAATGTCATACAGCTGTTAAAATGAAACAACCACTTTTTTTGCTGGAGAACACTTAACTCACATAATGATTTTTATAGTGACTCAATTTGTCTTGTTTAGTATTTTACAGCAGGGCCGACTCTGCCATTAGCTCTAAAGTGTCTTTAAATGTCTTGGAATGAACCCATTACTTCAATAAACTGCAGAGCTCTTGACATTTTTTCTTCGTTTTCCCCATCTCGAACTAATAGCTTCAGTAGGAATGATGAGTTACTCTTCTTCAGTAGATTTTAGTGTTTTCAGTGACATATGCGTCGCTTCAGCAAATTTCCCATCGTTATTTGGGTTGAACCGATTTTTCAAATCTTTAGCAAATGTCTACCGGTTCTACTTAAAACATTATTAGCCGATCTATTGTTGAAGGTCAACAAAAATAGGAACCTCAAAGGATTATTAAATTCGTTTTCATTTCACGAATAGTTTCGAGTCCACATGACGCCTGATTAACAGAAAATATAATTCAAAGAAGTAACTAAACTAACGGCTACATAGTTATATAGAACCTTCCATTATCCATGCTAGTCAGAGAATGGCTTACAAAGTATGGTAGGTCAAGTCAGCTCATTTATATCGATACATCACGAAATCTGAATATATCGATTATCTCTAATGAAGTGTAAATAGTAAATGTGAAATTTATAGCTAAACAACCATCACTTTATAATATGTAATAAATTAAAATATATATAATACAGATGTTTAATCTCCATATTTTTTTGGCAAGGGTGTTTGTTTAATCTCAGTTTTCTTCTAGATCGCCTTTTCTCCTATTTTTCATGATGTACATATTCTCTTTTATCCTCCTCTTGCTTATATTTCTTTTTTTTCTAGTATAGTTAAGTTTCAAAATCAAAGTTATGGGTGTATTTAATCGCGTGGTCGGCTAAGGATGTTTATTATCTTTATTGTCAACGATCATCACGTGTTGTCTGAGCTATTGGGATGATTCTCCTATATAAATTTTATTGCAATCGATGCAGTTTATTTTTTATTCATTATATTTGATGCCTGTTGATTTTTCACTCTTTTTGAATATTTCCATGTGGTTTGTCCAATATCTTACACATCTGTGGGATTGTAATTCATAAAATGAGTTTTATACGTTGACGACTCAATTTATTTTATTTAGTATTTTACTTAAATAAACTATAGAAGCCATAGCATTTTTTCCTTCTCTTTTACCAATTCCTTGAGATAATAGTTATAGTAAGGAAATGTCTTCGTTAGTAGAGTTTAGTGCGAGTTGCGTCACTTCAGCAGATTTCCAGTAGTTATTGGGGTAGGACCGATTTTTCTTTAAACTTTCACTAAACGTCTACCGATAATACTTAAAAAATTATGAAAAAATACGCTCAACAATTTATACTTTCTTGAGCGAAGCTAAGGAACTATTGTAACCTCGAAAAATACGTTATTTGATTATAAGTATCTAGTATAACTCAAAGCCGGATAGCCTTAAAATGTTGGAATTTCATGTTTAGGTTTGCTGTAGAGACTAGAAGTACATTCTTTGATCAAAATCGACTAAGGAAATTGGGGATTAGAAGAGGCCGAAAATGAAAAAATGCAAATTTTTCCGTTTCTATCAGAGATATTAAAAGTTAGAGTAGTACTTTTTTTAATCTAAACTATGAAAAGATCCATAAATTATGTTCAATGGCATTTCTCGAAACGTTGTTTGTTTAACGAATTATCGTATATAACTCTCAAATTACACCATTTTAAATTAAGTACAAAGTCATTTGGTGCCCACAACAGATTTTTATTTTACAGTTATCAAACCCTGTTCCATGCAAACTAAAGATCAAGCTCTGAATGGACTCAGCCACACCTGGAGGAATTGGGGTGCTATTGAAAGTGTACACAATCAAAAACATCTCAGCTATTAAACGACTTATCGAAATAGTTTTCTAGGCCACTCCAGAAATTGACATTAACATAGGCTTCCTAAGACGACGTATTTCCCTACGGGGAAATCAGCTATTGAGGTTGTACTCATGACGCGATTTTCGAAAAATTTCTTCTAATGTCCATCGATCCTACGCACGAGATGACGAAAATGAGGTCCGTTCTAAATTATATATATATATATATATATACACACACATATATATATATATGTGTGTGTGTGTGTGTGTGTGTTAACACTCTAGCTGTCGTAAATTTTGTTTAATCGTCACCAAACTGGGTATTTAATCGTTTTATGTAAAAAGAAAGATCAAGTTCGTTAACGGCTGAAATCGGACCAGTGGAGAGGGGTTTAGAGGAGAGAATTTAGAAAATTCGAAATATCTGCGTTACCAAACGTCGGATCAAAAAATTTTATTGAACAAATCTTATAGCAAATGAAATGTACTGTAAATATTTTTCTATACATTTATTCTCTATCGTGAATATTAACCGAGATATTTGCATGGTTAATAAATGTGTGTGTGTGTGAGTTTCCCGCCAAAAGCTAGTTCGGCCATAACTGTTCGGCTCTCGTATGGAGATTTCTCTATTGTATAACTTCACGTGGGGAATCTGCTTAGTTTACGCAGCCCCTGCGTGACGGACTTTTTTTAAATTTTTTCCTTCTTTGCTCTGAATATTTCATTCGGTTTTGATTTTTTTTTTTTAATGAAGGCAGGGCCCCTCTGATATCGAAGACTTACCAAAAACTTCTAACCAAAGTCCAGAGAGGCCAGGTTATTCAAATATCATGTGCTTGAAAGTTTCTGTTTCTTCAGTATTCAAGAGGAGGGCTTCGGCTAATAAAACAACTACAGCTTTTCTTCTGAGGCTTTTTATTTGACCACGTAGACTGCTAAACTTCATCGTCAATAATAATATATATATATATTATCACAACTAGACTGCGAGAACTATGAGATTCTCGGACTGATATAATTAATAAAAGCATGACTTATCTAAAATTCTATTACAAGTCTTCTAATTTAAGTTGAACATACCATATGTAGCAATATAATTAATAGCCGATTAAGAGATTGGGTTTTGATGAAGACACAAAACTAAAAATAAAAAAAAAATAAAAATAACTCCACTAATCTTGAAGAAAGAAGTCATTTGTTTGATATATTTATGGTTCAGCAGTTTATTGCTGAAATAATTCTGTTACAATTCACTTCTCTTCTCTGATTCTTTGATCCTTCAATTGCCACCCAAAAACACACTGACAAAAGAACAGCCCCCGATTGGTGAGAATGTAACACAGACTTGACGATCTACCACATATTAATGGAATGTCATAAGTATACAGATATTCGAAAAGAATGCAATAATCCCAATGGTGTAGAAGTGGCCTTTGGAGATGACCCCAAAGAGCTAGAGAAATTGATTAATTTTGTGAAATTCATGAATTTATACAAAGAAATTTAAACTAAAAGTTATTTTTTGTATCCTCTTTTATAATGTTAAAATGGATGAGGATACCAAAAGTTGAGTTATAGAACATTACAGGGCGATGATAACCTGGTAGTTTTTCGCCCTAAAACCTTACGAAACAAACAAACAAAAATTGCCACCCGCGTTAGCGGCTTTAACAAGCTTGAGTAAATGGAGGTAGTCTGCTTAAGGTCCTAAGTGGCTAAAGCTGTTTTTGTACCCCTTCAGTGACCAGCCTCATTTACTTTATGTGACCAAGGGGGTGATTTCTATTTTTTTTTTTTTTAAACAGATTTTATTTTTAGATTTCTTTCCAAAACATGGGGAAAATATGACTTAAGCTATTATTGTAAGAGATAGAAATGGTAAACTATTGATAATAAAGGTAATCTGAAATTAACTCTCTCAAAAAAAAATTAAAATTTGTATTCCAAATTTTTGTTATTTATTCCGGCAAAAGGAGGTATAGTAGTTAGTTATTCACCGGTTCCCCATATAAACAGGATAAGAATCTAATTGCCTTGGTCCATGATGATGAGGGCCGGAGAGTCACAGAAAATTAGCTTTGAGAGAGGGTTGAAAACTGCTGAGGGAAAATAATATTTGAACCTTCTCCCGCCGTGTAGTTCTAGAAGAATAGATTATCTACAATTATGAAAGTTATATATAGCAAGCACTGTGGAATATATGTTTTACCTCCTTCCAGTTTAACTATATATAGTTTCTCTTATATGTTTATTTATCTTTTATTTTCTTTGTTGTTTTATTTTTATTTTGTATTTTTTCTTCAATTTGTGAATATACTAACAATTCATATTTAGTTTTGTCCATTCTATTTATTTTGTACATTTGTAAAAGTTAACTTTTTAAAAATGCTAATATTTATTTAATTTTGTAAAATTATATTCAAACACGTTAAAAGATGAATCGCCATTGTAGCGGCATCTCAAATAAATAATAATTATAGAAGAATAGAAAAAAGTGAATATTATTATTTTAAGTTTATCATGAATATATGGGGATTACATTGCCAGAAAAGAAAATAGTTAATGATTACAAATACATAGAACAAAGAAGAACCCCTCATTAACTAATATATATTAGGTATTGAAAAGTGTAGTTCATTGGAGACTACTTCCTAAACTTCTGATTTCTGTTTCTACTTGTACTTATTTGCTGTATCAATTATTTTATGGTAAAATTCTAGTATTATATATTTAACCACTGTTTATTCGTTATTCATGAAGAGTACATTATAATAAAAACCTTTAAATTTTTTTATTAATATGGCAAGCATAACCTACATAAAGAGCTCATTACTTCTATCACAAACTTATAAAAAAATAAAACGTATTGTAAACATCCTTTTATTTAAAAATATTTTGTTAGAACGTTTATTTTCAATTTTTTTATATCTGTGACAATATCGAATTGTAAGTTTGATTATTAATGTGGTAATGGATTTTATAATTCTTATTAATGAAAGATTTGGGCGAAGCACATCACAACATTCTGTTGTATTAAGTAATTAAGAATTAAAGACATAACCTTTCAGGAACGGACAGCGAGTTTGGGAACAAGATTTCAACACTTAAATGTCAAGAAAGAACTCATTTGTTTGACATATTTATGGTTCAGCAGTTTATTGTTGAAATAATTCTGTTACACTTCGCTTCTCTTCCCCACTCGTATTTGCGGCTTTAGTTTTAGCACATGGAGGTTGTCAGCTTAAAATGTGTCTAAAGTTCTTCTTTAACCCATTCAGTGCCGATCTCATTTTGTGTGACCATATGGATAATTTCTAATTTTTTATAAAACAAATTTTATTTGTATTTTTAGATTTTATTCCAAAACTTGGGGTAAAAAAAGACTTAAACTTTTTATATATTATGTGACAGTTACATGTTACATGTCCGCCTTAAGCCACCTGGCAAATTTAAAGTTGAAACATCAACTAAGATACATAGTCGAGTTTAGTGGCCGAAAACAGTAAAAAACATATCGAAATGCATTTTTTCCCCTGAACCTCTGGATTTACTCTTCTTTTTTCCATCAAAATTATGTACAATCATTTATAAGTATTTTATTTTCAGCTTTGAGCAACTCCAGTTTCTTAATCTTATGTGTTATAGTTTCAAAATAGCATACCTTATTCTAGTGCTAATTGCGCTTCCAAAATTTAAGATATAAATATGAATTAAATTGAATACTACTGTTCGGTGTTGAGGATTGTTGTCGGATATTCAAAAAAGTATTTTTGTGATGCAATAATTTCAGGTTGTCAAGTAGACACGACTGTTATTTTTTACTCTCCTGCTCCCTCCTCCTTCCTTTCTCGAGGGTGGGAAGATAGGGTTGGTTGAGGCTTTGCTGAACAGGGGGCGGTGGCCAGCTTGTAAAAAGGCCCCGTGTTTTTTTGTTGTTTTTTCTGCAAAGAAGTACATGCGAGCATGAGACTGCCGATTGGGGTAAGAACCAGTCCTGCGCCCCCCCCCCCGGGGTAATACGGGGCGAGGTACTTGAGATACACAGTGTTGCCTCCCAAAAACATCTGTGATTTATAACTTGTATATGGTCGAGGGTGTGGGTCCGTTGTCAACACTGATCCCCAGCTCATGGGCCAATTCACTCCCTCAATTTGTCATGATTTTTTTTTTTTGTAACATTGGTCAAATTTAGTGTGGTTATTCTTTTTTCCCTGTCAAGATTTGAACGAGCTCCGAGCCAAATGATATATAGCGATTTTTTCAGTTATAATTTAAATATGCATGTAATCATGAGCTATATTGCCAACGGGAAATGAGCCTACTCGTTTATATTCCCACGCACTTGTGTGTGTGTGTGTGTGTGTGTGTGTTTTTGTGTGTGTTTTTGTGTGTGTGTTTGTGTGTGTGTGTGTGTGTGTGTGTGTGTGTGTGTGTGTGTGTGTGTGTGTGTGTGTGTGTGTGTGTGTATGAGAGAGAGAGAGAGAGAGAGAGAGAGAGAGAGAGAGAGAGAGAGAGAGAGAGAGAGAGAGAGAGAATTGACGGCCTTTGTCTAGTTCCTGAATGGTGCTTGTATGTCAGGAATACTAGAGGGACATTGAGCGCCGCCTATATGGTTCTCCAGATCATTTATGTAGGTTACCGAGGATCTCTAAGAAGTTTGGCATCGAGTGGGGACCTCCTTTCTATTTCTAATTGAACTTATTCTACTTATTGTTTGCTATTTTCATAGAAAGTCCCCTTTGTGCCATTTCCCTTTTGCATTTCCGTGAATTGTCAGTGTTTTCTTGTTCACGACAAGCTATTTTATATATATATCAGTACAGTACTACTGTAATCAATTCCTTAAGTAGGCTAGAAAGATTTAGTTAAACTTCAAATGGGAAAAAGTTTTTAAATTCTATTTAATAATTTACTTTTTTTTTCTTTTTTTTTTAGAGAGAGAGAGAGAGAGAGAGAGAGAGAGAGAGAGAGAGAGAGATTCTGTTTCTTAATTGATTCTTTCAGTTTATATGCGTGCATTTGTCTTGAGGTTAACATCAAATGGATCTAAGAAAACATTCAAGTGAAGATTAATATTTTTAACTGAGCTTTCCTATGAGATGTTTGTTATGTTTTTTTCTTCAGCACCAGTGATTACAACTGATTCTCAAGGACATTAATAACTTATGATGTTATGCAATGAGGGAAATTAAAAAAAAATATATTTCAACACTTTAAATTTTAGAATAGAGGAATATCGTTTATATTCAACAGAACTTCCAGAGACTCCTGTCGGCCACTTTTTAAGGAGTCAAAAATAATCACTTTCCCTGAATACAATGTGCCAAACAATATTCTTAGTGAAACAAAACATGAGTGTATTTTAAAAAAATAGTATATTCACACAAGTTACAATAAAATAAAACTAGATACAAAACCATCCACGAGAAATGTGTATTATCTTCATGAATCTCTTTAACGCTATACCCGAATGTTTTAAATCTATTGAACAATATTCCTTATTTAAAATTAAATTAAGGGACGAATTCTGAATAATGTTTGTATACAAAAGATGAATACTGTCAAAAATGTCCAATTATTAAATAATGCTATAAAATATTTATCATAAAAATCGACAAAAATAATTTTTTATCAGCTGGGACAAGTTTCTCAACATTTATAAAGCTTGTCATCCTTTAATAAACTTGCATGTAAATATATTACAACAACTAGCTGTACCCTGCGAGCGTTGTTACGCCACCAGCTAAAATACTAAATTATGACAAAGATGTATATAATAAAAGTTACTCAAAATATCAAATTAATCATACTTTGTCATGTGCACGTTCGGCAAAAATACAATAGGAAACTAAATATGACAATTTTTCATTTCATGCCTCCTAAACAACCCCCACTACTGTTAGTTCCTAAAAATGTTAATATAGCTGATAGTCAAAAATCGTTGATTCCTTGATTTTGATTTAGTCTTCCGTTTCCTATAATATTATTGACCCCTTCTTCGGTTTTTGTGTATACCTCTATTATACTTCATTATACGGAAAAAGTGCTTACATCAAAAGTTACTTTAAACAACAAAATAAACTACTTTTGTTATGTGCATAATTGCCGAAAAACAAATAGGAAACGAAATATCGCTATTTTTAATTTAAGACCTCCCTTTCAACCCCCACTCCTGTTCGTCTCAGAGAATATTAATACAGCCAGAAACCTAACCTGTTTTAGTAGTAATATACATACCAAGTTTCATAAAATTCGGTTCAGCCGTTTACGAGTCTATAGAGGACATACAGACAAACATTCATTTTTATAAATAAGATTATGTATTATATCTAGATACTCTTAAGATTATTAACGAAATTAATTTATTGTGTATAATTATTTATATTCATTTATTTTTTAAATTTACTCATCGAATTTGTGCTTATTTCATAACTAATGTATTATATCAGTACAAATGTTATTCAATAAAGTAATAAAGTATAAAGAAATTAATTTTGCATGATACATTTTTTTATAGAAAAAAAAATGTTTTACTTATACTGTAATGATACGTTAGCATGTAATGAAAATAAATTAATTTCAGCATTGAAAATGTTGCTGTGGTATTATTTTGACGCCCGATGTAAAATTAAAATCTTTAGTTCCAGTGGCCAACGAAATGGGAATCAGTTTTAGAAGATTTCCCTTAAGGGAAATCAGCTATTGAGGTCACACTCATGACCCGATTTTCGAAAAAAATTGTCAAATGTCCATCGAGCCTAACTAGGAGATGAGGAATATGAGGTCCATTCAAAATTTTATATATATATATATATATATATATATATATATATATATATGCGTGTGTGTGTGTGTGTGTGTGTCTTAACGCTCTAGCAATCACAATTTTTGTTATCAAATTCGTTATACCTAATATAATAGGACTCGTGAGTAAGTATAAATATATTTGTCTGTTACCACTCTAGCGGTCGCAATCTGTTAAGTTAATGCAGCCTCTGCGTGACAGACTTTTTAATACATGATATGGAGCAGGAATTCAATAGGCCATAAGTCTAGAGCATTATGCACTCACCAACCATATGTGTAACTACTTTGATATAGAAGATGGCGGGACCATAGGTCTATATAATGGCTAATTTATAACTGTTTCGTGGTTCCCGAGTCCCGAAACAGTAAATAGGAAATTCGCCGAACTGGTCCTCTAATGTGTTGAGTTAAGCTTTCCATTCTTGCAGGAAACCACATCCTTTCATGCTCACTGCTCCGGTGTAATTTTTTAAAAATTGTTCCCATCCTGACCAACTGCCGCTATGGGACCACACAACTCGACAGCTTCTCACAGGTTCGTCAATTTTACGAAACTAAATCATATTACGAAAATAGTATCCTTAATTTAGTTCTATATTTTACTTACTTTAAAACTTTTCTTATTATTTACATGAACAAAAAAAAGAAAAGAATTTCTACTCAAAATTTTAATTATAAAGTTTCTAGAAACATGAACCCAGCACTAAATTAATTAGTTTTCCTAGTGAAAGCAATTACTGAAATAAAGGAGGTTAAAACTATTAATCTAGATATAGAATATTCTATCACGTTTCACATAAATTATGCTGGAAGAGTTTGAACTACAAGGCTTCTTGATTAAAATTCACTAGACTCAATATTAGTACTAACATTTTTAAATAAGTACTTAATAAGCTTAATAATAAAGCTTTATAAATTTTATTGTATTTAGTGAATACAAATAATAATTTAGAATCATCCAAATCTTTATGGGTAAGGTCATAGATCACAATGGATCTTCAATAGTTAAATTACACATAAGAGCATCTACAGATGTGAAATGACAATTTATGAAACTTTCCTGGCTGAAGATCGAGTGCAGCTGGCATTGTGCTTTCGATGCGATGGCACCATCTTCAAGCCCGTCAAAAATTGTACTCCTTAAAATGTTCTGTTGCTCTTGAATTACATTCTTTTAGTAAAAACGTTCAACACGAACCGTACGCTCAGTAAGCTAAAACATTTCACTAATAGACAAAAATCTGCAAATAAACATAGCATAACATAGAAATGTGTAACAAAACATCAATAAACTTATACAAAAGTAAACCTCTGTTAAAAAAAAGTCCGTCACGCAGGGGCTGCGTAAACTAAGCAGATTTCCCACGTAAAGTTATACAATAGAGAAATCTCCATACGAGTACCGATCATTTACGGAAGCGGCCGAACTAGCTTTAGGCGGGAACCATAGCTCGTCCGTTACACTTAATAAAAATTCAAATATCTCGGTTAATATTCAAGATAGAGAATAAATGTATAAAACAATATTTATAGTAAACTTAATTTGCAATAATATTAGTTCTATACAATTTTTCGATCCGACGTATAGTAACGGAGATATTTCGAATTTTCGAAAATCCCCCCTTCGAACTTGATCTTCCTTTTTACATAAAACGATTAAATACCGAGTTTGGTGTCGATTAAACAAAAATTGCGAGTGTTAACAGGCAAATATATGTGTATATATATGTATATATATATATATATATATATATATATATAGTTTTGAACGGACCTCATTTTCGTCATCTCCTGGGTAGGATCGATGGACATTTGAAGAAATTTTTCGAAAATCGCGTCATGAGTACGACCTCAATAGCTGATTTCCCT